>JAMXBD010004149.1:0-81718 GCA_024138025.1 Combretum micranthum
TTTTGGCAAATACTCAATTCACACCCCTCTCTCTCTCTCTTGAGTATTTCTAGTGTATATATTCAATTGGTATAAGAGCCTGTCTCTATTATTTCTATGCTTAACTGCGAAATAGAGTAAAGATCATGGTAGCTAATACACTAAGGTTTCTTGAGGGGTAGGCTATAAACAGACCTCTACTTCTAAAAGGAGTAATTACCACTACTGAAGTGTAGGATGAAAATTTTTTTTAGGTCTAAAACAAATTGATGTGGAATATTATTAAAAGCTGGGATTTAAAATTGAAGGAAAATCAGAAGTTGATTTTAAGAAGATGATTGGAAAAACTTGATTTAAACGAAATTGCAATGAATTTTTTATACTACGGATTAAACGAAAATGGTTTTGATAGAATTTGTACATGTTCTTTCACAAAAGAAATTTGGGATGAACTTGAAAAGACATATGAAGGAACATCTAGAGTTGAAGACACTAAAATAAGTCTCTTATGTGGAGAGTTCAAAAATTTAAAAATGCTCCCAAATGAAACTATAATGAAATGCATAACATATTATTAACATTATAAATCCTTTAAGTGTGCTTGGGAAGAACTTCACTAATTTGGAAATTGATTCTAAACTTCTCAGGTCACTTTCAAAAGATTGGGAAGCAAAAGGACAGCAATAGAGGAACCTCAAGATCTTAGTGCCTTAAGCAAAGAAGAACATCTTGGTGTGCTCGAAACCCATGAGCTCAAGAAACAAGGCGAAGAAGGCAACGAGAAAGCTATTGCCCTGAAAGCCATAAGACAAGAACAAAGTGATGAAGAAGAAGAAGATGAACAAGAGAATCTTGTCTTGATGGCCAAGAAGCTCAAACATTTTATGAGGCTAAAATCAAAGAAATAGAGGGTGACAACAGCTCCTTCAAGCATAAGAAAAAGGATGTGATCACATGCTTCAACTGCCAAAAGTCATGACACATCCAGTAGTACTGCCTACTGCTAAAAAGGAAATCAAAGGAGGAGAAGAAAAGAGCTTATATGGCAACATGGAGTGATGAAGATTCATCTGATTCAAATGATGAAGATGTATGTTTCATGGCTCTAGATAATGAGGTAATGTCTCCTTGTTCTCCTTCATATAGTGAATTGCATGCTATGAACGAGAAAGTTTGTTGTAAATTGTTAAAAGCTGAAAAAAGGAATAGCATGTTGGAATCTTTAAGGACTAAAATTGGAGATCAATTAAATAATTTTCAGACTAAGCATGAAGAAGTTAAATGTCAAAATGAAAAGCTAAACAATGAATTAAACAGTATGAAAATAGAAAACGAAAAGATGGATATTAAATGTAAAAATTTGAAAAGTAAAAATAATAAATTAAATAAAGTAAATGAGAAATTAAAGATTGAAAATGATCTGTTATGCTAGATATCGAAATTAAAACCATAAAAGATAACTATGTTGCATACTGATAGCTGTAAAAATGAAATCATTAAAGAGCTAGAAATTTTGGAAAATGAAAATAAAATCTTGAAAACCAGCTTGGATGATTCAAAGACTACTATAGCCAAGTTTACAAATGGAAAGAAAAATTTGAACACACTTCGTTGGAGTAAAAGTGTGATTTAAATAAATTTGGAATTGGCTATAATAGACAAAATAATTGTAAGTCCACAAAACTAAATTTGTTAAAGCTACTTATGGGACATGCAATTATTGTGGGAAAATAGGTCATATTGCACATATCTGTAAATTTGAATCATAAAAGCCAGCTTATTTGGGTTCCTAAAAGTGAAGTTTTTGTTCCTCCTAACAAAAAAGAACCCAAACTAAAATGGGTACTAAAGAAGTAATAATTTATTTTGCAGAGATCCTCAAGTGGAAGCAATAAATAGTACTTGGACAGTGGCGCTCTAGACATATGACAGAAGATGTGTCCAAGTTCATCACCTAGACTTAAAGGATCATGAGAATGTTATCTTTGAGGACAACAGAAAATCTATAGTCCTAGGTGAAGGTAACATTCTCATTAACCAAGATCTATGTATTAAAAATGTTTTGCTTGTAGAAGATTTAAAATATAATTTATTGAGTATTAGCCAATTATGCGACAATGGGTTTAAAGTAACATTTTTTGCTAAAAGGTATTCTATTGAAAAAATTAACAATAACCAAGTATGTTTTCAATGATATAGACAAGGAAATATTTACAAAATCAATTTAGATAATTTTAAATCTTCAAATGAAACTTGTCTATATTTTGAAAATGACAATACTTAGCTATAGCATAGAAAATTGGGACATGCTAGCATGTACATCATTTCAAAACTTGTTTAAAAGGACTTATCAAATGTTTATCAAAGTTAAAATTTCAAAAAGACAAGATCTGCTATGCATGTCAAAAAGGAGAGCAAACTAAGACTTTTTTTAAGTCTAAGGATGCTATCTCCACACTCTAGGTCATTAGAACCATTGCAAATGGATTTATTTGGTCCTTCCTAAATCTTAAGTTTTGGAGGAAAGAAATACACTTAGTTATTGTTGATGATTTTACTAGATACACATGGACCTTCTTCCTTGTGTCTAAAGACAAAACCAATCATTTCTATTTTAGATATTACAAGAAAGTCCAAAATGAAAAAGGTCTTAATATTATTACAATTTGAAGTGATCACGGGGGAGAATTTGAAAATCATGAAATGGAAAAATTTTGCAATACCTTTGGCATTGAACAAACTTTTTTAGCTCCTAGAACCTTACAATAAAATGGTGTAGCCAAAAGGAAAAAAAGAACATTAATTGAAATGGCTAGAACTATGTTGTGTGAAAATAATTTGCCAAAATATTTATGAACTGAAGCTGTAAATACAACATGTTATATTTCAAACCCTATTTTCATAAGAACAATTTTAAAGAAAACCCTCTATGAACTTTGGAAAGGCAAAAGACCTAACATATCATATTTTCATCCTTTTGGCATAAAGTGTTATAACTTAAACAATGACAAAGAACAATTGGCTAAATTCAACTCTAAAAGTAATGAAGGAATTTTCTTAAGATATTCTTCAACAAGTAAAGCTTAGAGAGTTTTCAACAAAAAAACTTTAGTTATTGAAGAATCAATTCATGTTGCATTTGATGATTCCTTGCCTGATGCATGTTTGAATGATGATGTTGATAATGTGTGTGCTGATTTAAATAGAATTTCACTTGAAAACAAAGAAGTTAATAAACAAAGATTGGATGTTGACATGCATGAATCTAATAATGCTAATTTCCTAAAGAATGGAAGTATGCTAAATCACATCCTAAAGATTTAATAATTAGAGAACGTTCAATCATGTTCAAACAAGATCTTTTTAAGAAATTTTAGTAATTAGTTTTCCTATCAGTTTGAACCTAAAAATGTTGATGAAACCTTCAAAAAGATGAATTTTGGATAAGTGCTATGCAAGATGAATTAAACTAGTTCAAAAGAAATGATGCACGGTTTTTGGTTCCTAACCTGAAAGTAGACTCTTGTAAGAATCAAATGGGTGTTTAGAAACAAACTTGATGAATCGGTTTAATAACAAGAAATAAGGCTAGATTGATTGCTAAAGGTTATAATCAAGAGAATCATTACTTCTGCGTTAGATACTATATTACCACGCACTACACCTTGGCCGCACATCTTCGAGCTAACGACTAGGTTGAAGCAGTCAACAAGACTATCATACAAAGTTTAAAGGCTAGGGTAGACCGCCAGGTGCAAATAGGCTGATGAACTACCCAGCATCCTATAGGGATACTGCACCACCTGACGAAATCTCGACAGATGAAACTCCCTTTCGTTTAGCCTCAGATAAAGTCGTTTTACCTATAGAGTTTGAACTACCAAACATCTTAACCAAATATTATGATGAACTAATTAATGAGGTCGGCCTTCGAGTACAACTTGATGCCATAGAAGAGACTTGAGACGAAGTGAGCAATAGAGTTGTTAAATACCAACAAAGGGCAGCCCGATATTATGACAAGAAAGTTAGACACAAGGTCTTTCTCCCGATCGACCTCGTTAGCTAGAAATTAGAGGCAATGGGGTTATAAGAAGCCCAAGGAAAACTTACCCTGAACTAAGAATATCCCATTCAGGTGAAAGAAATCTTAGGGAATGGAGCATATAAGCTCGAAATGCTAGATGGCGAGCTCATCCCAAAAACTTGGAATTCGAACAACTTGAGAAATTTTTTGAATGAACTACAATTTGCTTATGTGTAAAGTGTGTTTATGAAAAGAGAAAATCACAAATGAAATGAAGATTCTACGTTAAAAGCATATCTCCAATATCTCTCCTTCATTATGCAATAGTAAAAGAACAAACAAAACATATTCAATAGAGGTCTCGGGAGCTCAATGAACTCCACTCTCATGTGATGAATGAGCTTAGGTAACTCCCCTAAGGGTAACCTTCTCTAGGGGAATGCAAAAAAACCGATCACACCGAAAAACCAATACAAAAATGATAGTTAACTTGTCCGTTGGTTTCAGCTTAGAATTACAGTTCTTATTTTCCCGGTTTTTGGTTTCGTTTCGGTTTATAACCACAAAAAAAAAAAAAAAAACGATGGATGATAGTTAACCATTTAATATTTATAAATATTATATATATATATATATATAAATTTACATATACACATAATGTTTTTTTAAATATATATATATACATATATGATTTACATATATATAATTTACCTATATTAATGTTTTTTGGATTTCGATTAAAGTACTATTGTCCTATGTTTGATGGGAGTTAATGTGGTAATTGCTTTAGTTTGACTTTGTTAATGATTATACATCCAAAGTCTTGTTTTTCACCTTTTCCTTAATGCGATTTTCCTTTTTTTTTTTTTTAAGTCTTGTAATATATATAATAATTTAAAGAAAAACTCAATGACAAAGGCTAAAAAATAAGGTTTGTTGAAATTATCAATTTGGTTGTTGAAACCGTTATGTTAAATGGATAAAAATCGAAAACTGAAAAAAAAATTAACCGAATAAAACGGTTAATTATTTATAATGAACCGATTAAGGATCAAGATATTAAAAAACTGATATTTACGATTAGGTTAAAAAATAGGGCCATTTCCCACCCTTCCCCCCCCCCCCCCCCCCCCCCCAAACACACACACACACACAAAAGCTCATTTCTTCTTTTTTCCATTTGATTGAAGCCTTAGGTGATGAATCTTAACCCTATCCTACCTTAAATCTTGTAATGGCAAGATTATTCATGAGTATTTTCACTTTAGGTCCCCATGAGCACTTGTTAGGGACAAGAAAATGCTACTACATGAATATCAAGCTATCATAAGAGTAGATCTTGTGTTTAAATGAGTTTTTGTTGGAATATTTTCATGTTCATGCATATAAAAGTAGAGTAAAGTAGAGATCTTGCATAAAAATCCATGTTCATGCTTTCAAACTTCATTTCATGCATCATAAGTAGTAGATATTGCATCTAGATACTCATATTATACTTGACATTCATGATCTCATGAATATTTTGTGTTTTCATACATTAATGCTCATAAAGGCTTTGTCTTGTGTATATAAATGTTGTAGTTAGTAGATCTTTAAGTAGATAAGACAAGGAACTTGAAAAGGAAAAGTTTTTGTTTGGATGTTCAAAGAAAAATTCGTATGACTTCAAAGCTATGTTTTAAAAAACCCTTTTATCAACTCTAAAACTTTTGTTTTATATGAAAAATGAAAGGTATAGGTAATAGATATCATTAAGTAATGATTTTTATAAGTCGAAATGAGTTTTGATGAGATTAATGTGTAAAACAAATAGTAGAAACAATATAGGAAATTTTGAGTTACTACTCAATTTAGTAAATTCGTAATTTTGGATTATTGTCATAAAAACACCTATTTTCCAAGCTCAAAATGAAATTTTTATTTAATAAATGAAGTCCTTAAGGGATAGGTATAGTAAAGCCTTAAATTTTAATGCATTAAACAAGTTTTTCTTAAATGAATCATTCAAAAACTAAATTTCCAAAAATTCGGATTTTGGAATATACCCTATTTGAAAACATGTTTACAAAGTATAAAATGAAAATTTTTATGTAGAAATGAAGGTCTTAAGTAATAGATATAATGAATATTCAATTCTAACAAAGATAACTAGAAATTCCTAAGAATTAATCCCAAAACACAAGTGAGTTATCAAAGTTAGGAAACTAGATTTCTTAAAAGTAGTTATTCTTGAAGTCTTGCAAAACAAAGAGTTCTAAAATTTTCTTTTAGTAAAAATCATCAAGATCATGCATACATTAAACTCATCACATGTCATTCATGTTAGGAAATCATTAATATTGCATGTATAATTGATTTATCAAGTAGAAACATTTCAAACATTTACAAACTATTTCTCGGAATTGGAAACCATTACTGATCAGAACTGATCATACCGTTTTGTGACCCAAATATTTTCAAAACTTGAAAATAATATTAGAATTATATAGATCTTTCTAATTAGATAGAAATCGATATATAATTTGTGAAATTCCGAGTTAAAATGACCAAGTTATGGCCGTTTTAAGTCGGAACTTCCGCAAATGACGAGAATTACGAATTTGCTAAGTTTTAATATATAGTTTGGATTAGTTAAGTGATGAAATACTTATTAGGGTATTTCTTCTTTTTAGGTGATCCTGAATTTGACGATTCTCTACCACCGGACTATTATTACTAAGAGATCAGTGATCCATGGCCGAGTGAGTACCACTTCCGATTTCAATTAACAAAGATAAAATGGATATGCATGATGGCGATGAATGGGAATTATAAATGGTTATTGTTGCTATGAGAAATTGAATATAAGAATATTGAAGCCGAGTGATTAACCATTGCTTGTGTAGATGAATTAGGATTAACTGTTTGCGAATATTGATTGATCACTTAAAAGAATTGGTATAATTGAACATTCGGAATTGAAAATAAGTATGGACTCATTCATATCGTAATGGGGATGGAGCATTAGCATTGGTTGGTTTTCCGTAAACCTAAACGGTGTAAAAGTTGGTTAATCATGATCCATAAACGAATTATGAGTTGGTTAATCGTGATCCATAAACGAATTATAAGTTGGTTGACCGTGATCCTAAATGGCATACTGAGTAGTACTGCAGAATTCGTTAATCTACTAACCCGGGATGGAGGGTGCAAGTCCATCTATATATGATTTTCGGTGGGTCATATGTTTGATGATTCATGTATTTGGTGCATATCACTTGTCTGATTGATCACTTGTTTGATTGATGTGTTATAATTGTGATCTTGGAAGTTCTCACTTACTAAGCTAGTGTAGCTTACGTCCCTGCAGTTTTTATTTATTACAGTACGAATTCATATGGCTTAGACCGAGACAAGCTACAGCTTAGGTACAGAAGCTAGGCATTTCCTCTAGAAGTTGTATTCAAAATTGTTTAGACTTTCGTAGAAAACCAAGAGACTCTAGATGACTATAATAGATCTCTAATTAATTTTTTTTTTTTTTTGCAGGGGAATGCCCCTTGGAATTTGTAACTAATTACATATGTGTTTTGATTTATTTTCTAATGCTATTGAATGCCGAGTTAAACTCTTAAACTCCATCGGGTCGAGTATTCTATTGTCGTAAAGGGACGCCTTACATCTATACAAGACTCCCGAAGGACTTGGGTAGTGATTCGTGAGTTGTACATGGCATGTAGTGGACTGTTACGTTAGGGTACCCTTATGAGGCGTGACACCGGTTAACTAATCCGTGAACACCCCTACTCCCCTCGTAAGCTTGGGTAACTCCCTGCTAAGGGTAACTCTCTCGTGAGCTTCGGTAACTCCCTTATTAGATCAGGTAATACTCTCTTAAAGGCAACTCCCCTCATGCACTCAGGTGACTTACTCCTAAGGATAACTCCCTTTGCAAGCTTGAGAAACCCCCTCCAAAGGATGACTCTCCTTAAGAGCTCGGTCGTCACGCCGCGTCCTTATCCCTTAAAAAAAATCAACAACATTATTATTAATTTGCTACTTGAGACATCAATTACGCACTATGAACATAAAGATTAAGACGAGAACCAAAAACATCAGATTCATTGATTCTAAGCAAATTCTTATAGTAGTTTTGACCAGTATCTCAGTCAGGTTAGTTTTGACTAGCATTCCGGCAAAGGAACACGAAGTGAAATTCTTACAAGTAAAAAAGTCAAATAGACTTCAAGTGTTGAGTTAGGAAACTCCAGAAAAGATTTGAGCCTCAAATTAGAAGGATTCTCCCACGTTCAACTGACCACAACTCGAAAATGTGGGTTCAGACCAAACACGACTCATCTTCCCGACCTCTTGAGCGTAAGCTTGAGCTCATCCATCAACGTTCACTAGCTGACCAAGGACAACAATGAATCTCATCATGATGAGAAATCAACACGCCTAAGAGGAGGAAGGAAAAGTCAATCCCCTAAAATGAGCTAACATCGAATAAGCCATCAGAAGATAGGCTCAAAGGGGGGATCATGTCCCTGCATCTGCAATGACCTCACACTTGCCATGAAAATGGCCAAAAGAAAGGAGCTAGGAAGTAAGAAGAGTCGAATATGATGAAACTCAACCTTGAGTAGCACCTCGAAGCCTCATTGATGATGGAGGATATGCTCCTGTTCACCTGAAACACACTAACGTAGTCACCATGACCTCTCCACCAAGTAATAGACCTTAGCAACCTTGACTTAGGGATCGTAGAAGAGAGATACAACCTCAGATTGAGTGGCTAAGGCAGGCATGGGAAATGAGCCTCGAGCAACACGCCTAACTTATTAATTGACCTCAGTGATGGACCCACATAAATAGGGGTTGCAGAGCTTTCGACCCCCTTAAATAGAGACCATAGAGCACCAAGAACACCGTATGATTTGTGAACTCCAAAGGCTCAATCTCTCGACCAAAGATGGTTGATTGGAAGAGAACTCATGATTCACTCCACTCCTACAAACAAAAAGAAAAACCTTTTCAAAATGCCAAGATTGAAATGAGAGAATTGAATTCAATTTGTGGAGAAACACTGCAACCAAAGATGCCATTCATATGTAGGAGAAAAACACACCAGAATCAACATTTAATGTAACCAATCTTGATGATCCCGACTATAACTTTCCCCAATAGTCTAATCAGACTTATTGGATGTTAGCTCATTTTAGGGGACTAATGATGTCGTAGGGACAACTTCACCTGTTCGGCCCCATGAGCCTTAGCAAAGGTAGCAAACTCAGCATGGCTTACCTTGACAACACTAGTACTCCTTCCTTCATCTCCCTCTCTATCATCATCCTTGTTATTCTCAAAAGCATCTGCAGGAACCTCATCTAAGTGCACATTAAGAAAACCAAGGTTCAAGCTGGGATATCTTTCCAATAGCTTTTTCCTTATTAGCTTAGTCGTATAAAAAATGACTTTGAGCTAGACGTCTTCCCATTGCTCGATCCTGAAGAGATCTCTCAAAACCCACTTATTGGTTGCCCCTGAGACAAATCGACTACTCTGTAAGTCCTTCGCATGGGCCTTAAATAACAACAAGGAAATAATGAGGCCAAAATACAAACGACCGATGAGTAGAAATAATCATACTTTAAGCTTTCCCGCTCCAAATTAGATGATTGAATGCTCTCCCTCGGCTTGTTAATCTTCGAAGCGGATAGCTCGAGCTCCTGGCTCTACATCTGCCTCACGTACCCTAGTTGGGAGTCACTCAATTATCGTGACAAGGAATCTCGCTTTTGCCTTATGCCTTTCCACTTGTCCTCCTATTCTGTGGTTGCAACCTTAGCTCGCACTAGTCGCTTTTTTGCCTCGAGCACGTCGACCTGAGACCATCCATCTCGTTATATTTATTTATACATAAACATATTTACCTTTACTTATAAAGCTAACAATGTGAGATTAGAAACACTCAAGATACAAAACAATTCCCATAAAGACCAAAATGAGTCCCACACTATTAAGAAGCAAAGAAATTTTGATAAGAAGTTTATATAAATGCAACCACACATCACTTTCACCTCTGTTATTACTTGTGTTATTAATAATAACAACTCATTTAATATTGTGAATAGTATTGAATTTTCACTGTTCATATAGAAAATAGTTTAAATATTTTTTATTTACATTTATTTTTTCTTTGCCTTTTCTTTTTAATTTTTTTAAATGAGCTAACTCGAGTCGATAGTTTGGGGGTCAACTTGTTGATGACATGGCAACTTCTTGAGTCATTTAGCGAATCATAACCCATAAACTAAGCTAGGCCAATAGTCAACTTACTAGTGGTGGTTCGAACTGAGTCACAAGTTAATCCTAGCTTACACTTGTGTCTATCTAGATTTGCTTCAAAGATAGATATGTAAGTAACAATGAAAAATTCTTTTGTCTCATCATTTTTTTAATGAGACTGGTCACATAGTTATTTAATAGCTTATATTCATACATTTTCATGATCGCTCCATTGAAATAATTAATACATCACTTATAATATTTATTTTAATAGTCAGATAATCAATTAGATAGCTCCATCAATAGGACCACAAAAGTTCCCAATAATAAGTTGATTATGAAACTGTTAAATGGTAGGATGTCATGGATAATACTTGTGTAGTAATTTCTAGTTCTGTTAAAAGACATAAAACAAGATATTACCCTAGTCACATTATGGATTAACAATAATAGACACCTTTTCTTCATCAACTATGACTTCTACAAATTCTTTCTCGGTCGTCTATTCAATATCTACAACAATCTCCTTTATAACCCTCATGTCTTCTTTTTCAACAATGATTTGTTTCGGTGTCTTTAATTTTTGTAGACCTACTCTTTTTCTCATTCTTATTAGGTGACTCTAAAACCTCTAATTTGAGTTTCCCATCTTCAATATATTGCCTTTCATCTCACAAATTTTGAACAAGAGCCTTAACCACCGCCAAATCTTTCGTAATTGATTATAGAGATAAATGATAGAACACAATTCTTGATTCCTTAAGGAAATATTTGTTATTTAATTGCACATGTGTGTGTGTGTTTGTGAGAGAGAGAGAGAGAGAGTTAAACCTCCATAACTCACCCAAACACATATGGCAACCATCAACATGAGCAATGCCATATTGAACTTTATCTCTATACTTATATCTAATAGAAAAGGCCATCTTCCCTTACTTTGTTGCCCGAACTACCTCATTATTATAACTAGATTCATATAGGTTTGGTCTATAAATGGTTTCAAGGCCTAATATATCTACCATGGAATGAGAAATTGAATTAATAAGGCAAATACCAAATTTAAATAACAAACAAATTATCCTACTCTCCCACGTATGTAAAATTATTGGGCCTCCATAATTGATTGCATGTGTAAACAAAGCTCAATATCCATCATATCATAAAATAAAATCTTCACAAACCATGGATTTTAACCTTGATGTACTTATGCTAGATTTAACAAGATATGAGATTTAAAATTTACCTATTTGACGTGTTTTGATCCATAAATCTTCATAAACAATAAACACTTAAAATTTGAAATAAAAGAAGATTTTTTTTTAATGTACCATGAAACGGTGAACCTTTATTCTGATACTAAACTTATGCCTACTAAATAGAGTTATGAATTTAATGTGAAAATTGATTTATTCCTCTTTTTTTGAGTTTTAGATTTATTACAATAAATATAAAATAAGGATATTGATGTAAGTAATATTAGAAAGAAGCTACAGATATTAAAAACAAACTAGATTTTGATTTAAATTATAATCTTAAAAAAATGAGCTATAAAGTTACTAGGGGCATTAAAAGAATCAAGGATTTAATGAACGTATTCACCATAATTTATAACAATATTGATAAAAATAAAACAAACTCAACAATCAAAACAAGACGTTACAAATCTCTTAAAGGACTAATACTTATTATCTCATAACATAATATCTAGTATAAAAATTTAGCCTATTTATAGGCACATATGACACTTTTATCAAGACCCAATATAAATGGAAACTAAACAATAAGATACCATATAAATAAGACACTTCATATATGATCCAATCTTAAAAATTTAGAATAAAATAGGGATATAATAAATAAAAAATATATGGAATTAATTTGACAAGTTGGACCATAAAATATGTCTTTGCTTTTCTTTTGACCTAATCTTGTTCCTACAAGAGTGAGAACGTTGAACTTGATCATAGTTAAAATAAGTGACTTATAATATGTACCATCCTCTTATCTAAGGATTGTGAAAATTAGACAGACAAATACAGACACGTCTAGAGATAGTAAAAGTCAAATTAAATGATGGAATTGATAACTTTAAAGTTCATGATGTAAATTGGAAAACTAAATATAGTAATGTATCAAATGCAATATTATTTCTTAGATAAAAAATGACAAATTATAAAAAAAAAAGGTTGAAGGTAAGTTTGTAAAAGGTTTGAATGATTTAAAGAAAAGTTAACATTCTATAAAAAGAGTGAAAAAAGATATCAATGTTTCGTAAAGTTTATTTAAGATATTAATTTTTTAATAGTTTTTACCAATTTTTTTATTAATAAATTCTTTGTTTAATTCTCTTTAAAAATATTGATTCATTTTTTTAAATACTCAAAATGTTGATAATTTGGATAAATTTAAGTTCAAACATTGATACATTTTGGTATAATTTATTAAAATGAGAAATAACAAAAATAGAAGAGAGAAAGTAATTAATTAATTAATGTTTGTGTTAGTGCTAATTCAAAATAAGCCCCTTTCTTCAAAAGTCAAGTTATTTTATAAAGAGTTTGAGATTTTTTTTATTCAAACATGTTATCTTTATCTCTCACTTGAAAGATCAAGCATAATGCCACTACGCTACAAAACCATAGCAACAAGTATAAGATTACATAAGGTTAATTCATATATTAATTTTTATAATTAAGTTAATAGTATAATCTTATCTAATTAAGCCCCTTTCTTCAAAAGTCGAGTTATTTTATTTATAGAGATTGTTTTGGTTGTGATGGTAGCCTATCATCATTATCATCATCATCATCAGATGAGTCGAATTCTAGAACTTCTGTGTATTACTCTTTTTGGCTCTTCCTTGTGCATCGCTTTCACTGGATGATTTTGAAGCATGCCTAAATTCATCATGCTCATTCTCCTCCATACTAGGAAACTCTCCTCCTTGGTTTCCTCTAAGCATGCAAATATCTCTAGGCATTAGAGTTACTCTCTAACCTCATATACCATGAAAGAATGTCTTCATCCGATTCAAGAATCAAAGGCGATGCTCCATCGAAGAAAACTTACATAGAAAACTTAAGCCAGATAAACTCCAGCAGATCATCCAGTCCTTCAACAAAGAATGAAAACCTACCCACTTTAGGAAAGATCCATTCAATGGCATGAATATTTCAACTCAGAATGCCCATGTGATGACGCTATGTCTAAAGAAATTTCCTATGATTATGATGATAAATCAAGGAAAAGAAGAAAAAGAAAGGTTCCAACTCCATTATGTGGAAAAGATATCAACAAGAAATCCTATTATAGGAACTCTAGGAAAAGATGGTAGAAAATGGCAACACATGGTTTTCTATGGAGAATCATCAAAAGAACTAGAATTTGACTCATCTAATGATGATGATGATGATGATAGGCTACCAACACAACCAAAACAATCCCTCTATGACATCTATATGAGTCTCCAAAGGATTGAATTAAGAATTGAGGAGCCATTCATAAAGTAGGTAGAATGCCATCCTAATCCTGAACCTCTCAAGAATAGTATGATGAAAATGAGAATAACTCCTATGCTACTGATACCTAGGATACTAAAGAAAGTATGGGTAACTAAGAAGGAAAAGAAAGATGAGGTTCAGGATGAAGCTTCAATACCTACTTAGTCTATTTCTGGATTTGCTAATGGATATGTGTCAACTAACTCATCTTAGACATCCTCATTTGAGGAGGAACTGAGTGATGGAAGTATTGATAGATATATCCAAGTATTCTTGAAACTATACCTCTAGCAGGAGCCTTCATCACCAAAGAAAAAAGAACAATGTAAATCTCCCCCCAGAGATATTTATATGATTAGAGGAAACTAAGAAGGAGAGTTTCTTAGTATGGAGGAGTATGAGCATGATTAATTCGGGCATGCTCCTAAAATCAGAAATCTCAATGAAAGAGATGCATAAGGAAACTTAGAAGAGTAGCACAACAAAAGCTATAATTGGCATACTGATAATGCTTTTGTACAAAATCGAATGTTGAAAAAGATCGGGTCAAACATTGAAAACATAAGTAAAAGGCTCATCTTAGTTGAAAAAACAATTGATGATTCTTCCAAGAAGATATCTATATTACAAAGATGACTAGAGGAAGCCAAGAACTCTATACTAACTCCAAGAATGTCTCTCTTTTGAGCTTTTTGAATAGAAAGAGCTTGAAGTCAAGAATTTAAAGAACACACAAGCATGTTAGAAGCAAAATAAAAAAGAATTCGATCTACTTTTGACATGTTTACTCTTGAATGGGTATAAGTATTGGAAGCCAATCTAGACCTTCAAGACCCTCTTTATTCATGTCGAAACCGCAACAGTCTTTAAGAAAGGAATATGTAGAACTGAGGGATGAAATCAAAAGGAAAAAGGAGAAAGAAGCGGGAAAGAAAAAGATTGGGGAAGAATCTTCCTCAAGTTATAATAGAAAAATCGGTTCTCCTAAGCGTCAATATCTATATCAAACCTAAGACCTAAGCAGTGAAAATGATGATTATAGCTCAGGACAAAATCTCAAAAATCCAAATGTTCTCCTAGTAAAATCTTATGAAGATCTTGACATCCTGGATCAACTAGTTCCAACGAGAGCAATAGTTGAATTAGAATAAAAAAGTTCAAAGGAAAGTATAACTGAAACGAGCTCAACTAAGGAACCTATGGAAAGTCAGGCTATGAATGACTCCACAGACAATGAGCAATCATCCTCTGAGGCGTATGGAGAAAAAAAAAGTTTAGACCACTCAAGCCATGCATATTCTAATTTGAGTCCTATTAATTCCTCAAGTTCAACTACTGGCGTACCCATTCTCATGATGAGAAGGGATGATGAAGAAATAAGATAAGAAACATTTAATCTCGGGCTAACAAACTCTAGTGGAGGATCATCAAAGGGTAATATCACATTCACTATTGATGATATCCCTTATTTAAAATTGCCTAAGATGTTATAGGAGTTCCATGCTTGGTTGATCACAAGATCTTTGTCCAACAATAACCAATATGAAGTCTTGTTAGAATTTGTGGCAAGGTTCACGAGCCTACTTTTAGACTGGTGGAGTTATATCCACCCCACAGATTAACAAGTCTTTCTTGACCAAATAAACTTCAATTATATGATCAGGATTATGCATGTTTTCTTAATAGGAAATCGAAAGAACTCAGAAGAGACAAAAAGAAAAGAATTTTTTGAGAGGAAATACTGCTCATTCAAAAAGAAAGATTTAGATCTGCATTACAACTATTCTACTAACTCAGAGCATACTCAACTCTTAAACCCATGTTTCTATGATCTATCCCTGAATCCTTGATGAGAGGGATAGAAAAAAATTTTCGAGTTGAAAAGTAAAAAAATTATAGATGTTCTCATTGGAGAAATCCAACAAGCCTTGCACTTTGTGATAGATGATATGTGTGAAAAAGAACCAGTTGTTCAAGGATTGTTTGATAGGAGGCAAAATCCTTGACAAAGTATGTAAGAAGAAGGATTTGTCGATCAAGTGTAAACATTCCAATAGTGAATGTAATGCTCCAACAAAAAGAACAAGCATTATAGAAAATTCTTTGTATCAAGACCTTATAAACCTAAAAGAAGAAAGAGATTAAAAGTGGAAACACTTCAAAAGAAAAACCAGAAAAGGGAGAAAGTCTCCTTGATGCTTCATCTGTAACAAAATGGGACATTATGCAAAAGAATGCCCATCGAAAGGAGCACCGGATATGATTCAGTTAATCTTCCATCAGATTGGAATCAAACTAGATAAAAAGGAAGATTTGGAGTGCATATTTTATCAAGAAGAAGAACATTTAAAAGGGACCCTATTCTCACTTAAGGTCTACTCACCAACGTGTAGCCCAGACCTATTAGATTCCAAAGAAGAATCATAATCAGTGCAACCCGTGAAGGAAAAAATGCTTGAAATCTGAAGCATTCTTTATACCCTACATGTTCCAATGCAAATTATCACAAGAAAATTTGATAGCCCTATCTCTGTGATAGGATTCATTGATACTGAGGCTGTAGAAAGTATCCTCAATTTTAGAATGCTGCTTGATAAATTTTAGAAGCCTTATTACAAGACTTTTTTCACTACTTCCAATGAAGGATTCAAGGTATATTTGAGAAGTGTACCAATCAAAGTTCAATTCTTTCCAGGATGCTCAATCATCACACCGATCCTTAGGTCACCCTTGCCCAATAAGGATATGGTTGTTTGATAGGATATACTTCCGTGGATTCCAAAATTAAAGATCCATACTGAAGGATTAAAAAAATATTTTAAACCTTAAACAAAATTTTGTGGGCTTTACACCATCCAAGAGATTACTAAGAAGTTAGAAAAGGAAGCATCTGCTAAAAACCACATAGAATTTCTTAATAAATGTAAGCATCTACTATGGTAGAATGAAGAATTCCTTATAAGGATCCCATTCAAGCAAAATGAAGATGTTAACTCGACCAAAGCAAGCTATTTAGGGATGAAATTTAAACATGCAAAGCTTGTTGTGCAAGAATGTCGAGACTTGTTACAACAAGGGTTGATCATAACATCAGACTCTTAATGGGCTTATGAAGTCTTTTATGTCAACAAATAATCTAAACAAGCTAGAATCAAGTTGTGACTTGTAATTAATTATCAACCGCTAAATTACTTTGTCTAGAATGACAGGTTTCCTATTCCTAACAGGAATACAATCCTCCAAAACATTACAAAATATAGAATATTTTCAAAAATTGATCTCAAAGCTAGTTTTTGGAAACCTAGGATTCATCCTGTTGACAAGCATAAAACGGGATTCTGTATACTGAATCATCATTATCAATGGAGAGTGTTGCCATTTGGGCTCAAAACTACACCTTCACTGTCCCAAAATGCCATTATCAAAATATTTGAAACAATCCTTGGTCATTCGACCATCTATATCGATGACATTCTTTTGTACAGTCCAGATGAAGAAGCATGTGCTGAATTACTCTCAAAATTCTATGAGATAGTTATCTCCAAAGGAGTAATGTTAGCATAAAGAAAGATGAGGATAGCTTAAATAGAGATGGAATTTTTAGGAATGAGGATAAAACATGGTTGTCACCAACCAGAACTATCCATAAATTAGAAATTTCTTAAGCTTTCTAATTCCAATCTCACCACTAAAAAATTTAACAATTTCTGGGTATAGTCAATATCTGAGAGACTTTGTTCCAAAAATTTCCAGACTAATCATTCCACTCTCCAAGATGTTAAAAAAGGATAATCTAGAATGAGGTGATCATTAAACAAAAGTTATCCAGCTGCTGAGGTAAAAATTGTCGGATCTGCTGCCATTAAAAATTCCTTCTAATAGAGAATTTATCCTTCAAATCGATGCCAATGAAAAATATTAAGGAGTAGTTAACCTAGAACAAAGTAATGGCAAAAGACATGTTTGCAAATATAAAAGCAGTAGATTCAAGAATTATGAAATTAATTATCATTCCACTTTCAAGATTGAGATGGACATGAAAAATGCAATCTAGAAGTTTGAATACAACCTGATGAGATCACATTTCAAGATTGAGATGGACATGAGCTCTTTTCCTAAGATGCTTATATTCAAACAGAATACATACTGAGATGGTAGGAGTGGTTTTCCAAATACTTCAATGAAGTTAAACACATTCCAGGGTAGAAAATTCAGTTGCTGATTTTCTTTCTAGACCTTAGAAAGTCATGAAGCCCTATTGAGTCTACAAATTCTAAAAGAAAGGATGCAATAATCCACAAGTTCTAAAAGATCATGGATTAGTCCATCAACCTGTTCTTTGCCCAAAACCTAGTCTCCAATAGATATTCATGGACTTTTAGGTGATATTCGTGCATGTTCAATTTATGGTAACCTTTGGTAGAGAATTGTTAGAAAAGATCCAACCTTTTCCTCTTGCCAATGCGATTAACAAACAGAAAACAATAAACAAAAACAAAATAAACAAATCAACACTAGGATTTACGTGGAAAACCCCAAATCGAGGAAAAATCACAGGACTGCCGCACAAATTTCCTATACTATCAACGAATAATGGGATTTACAATATCTCTTCACTAGATAACACTAGTGGACATCACAAATCATCACCACAAAGGTGGATTTTACAAAAATAAGCCTTTCTCTCTCTAGAAACTCTCTCTAGGCTTAAGAACGGCTTCAGACTTATCTCTTGTGAATCCTAAGAACAATAAGGATTATCTATATCAGTACACAAAGGCTGGCATGATTAAAAATCAAGGCTAGCGGTAAGGGCGGAATTAAAAACACATAGTGGTGGAATCATTGTGCGCCGGCTGAACACTGGCGGCACACACCACCACTTCCCCCCCCCCAAGTGCTGGTAGCGTTGAAGCTGGCATTAGACTCCTATAATCTGAGCAAAAATTGCATATTTCAATGCTTGCAAAATCTACTTCCAAGGCCAATGGTGTACTTCCAAATTTGCCAACGTACATTATCAGATCATCCTTGTTGTGCAATAAATTCTCCCTATTCAATTCCTCTTCCAAGTATATCTCATATACTTTGGATATCCACGATTCAAAGTCTTCTAAATATATGTAAACATATATTTAGAATTTCCTTGTCATAGATCTATATGAGCTGGATCTACAACCCAACAAAAACAAGCACATCCCAGATGGTAGGCATGCACAAGCACAATAAGTCAAAAAACTTCTCTTCATATGCCACATCTAGATCTTTAGAAACCTGGGCTAGAGCAGCAACTGCACTGTCTACTTCTTCAACGACTTCCTTCTCTGGAAGAGCAAGAATTTACAATCTAAGATGGCCACATTAAATAACTCTACTAGAAATGGAAGAGTTAATTGAACGAAACAACTTCTTTGAAGACAATAAGGCAAAAATCTAGGATTACTAGTATCTCATTTTCTGCAAATATGGATGATTAAACCTCAGAACTTATGGTATTCATCAAGAATATCCCTTCATTCTTCCTCACATATTTCATTTTATAGATATATTTTTAGAAGAGTTAAAGTAGTTTTACTAGTACTAATTTCATTATTATACTTTTGTCATCTAAATGCCAGCTAGGAAAGCATTAGAGTTACTCTCTAACCTCATAAACCATGAAGGAATTCCAGCTCATCCTTTGATAGAGTTAGATGGTTTTGCTCAATATACGACTATAAAATAATCATTAAATGATGGATGAAGCATAAAGAAGAAAAATGTCCAAGCTACAACAAAGAATATTTGAGATCAATCATCCAGCTAAGGTAAGAATGGATTCAAATTAAGAGAGCCAAATTTTATCCAATTCCAAATCATGTGATCTTGGATGGCTTCTCTTTGATATACGCGATAATGATGGATACTATCAAGAGCTACAAAAGAAACTTTGTATTCAAAATATGACAATCCTAAAAGGAATATGACCAAAAGCCTATGAATCCAAAGTTCCATGGGATTATAGCCAAGATTATGAGAAAACAAAGCTAGAAAGATATAAAGTCTTAGTCAAATTTCAAGCTCAAAATCCAAATCAACCAGTGGACATAGATCAAGCTAGACCAAGTCAAAGAGAATTTCAACAAAATTAGCCAACTTAGCTTTATCTTGATCCTACTAGATACAGTCAAGATACGTACGATGGTTATTTAGAAAATGTCATAAATAGTGCACCAATACTCACGTTGTTAGACCCTAAAGAGAACAGTGGTGATTTTGATTGGTCACTAGAAAGTAATTTGTCTCTATCCCATTTTATGTGACAAGTGTCCTCATCGGAATCCACTTTATCTAGATAAATTATATGAAGTCACTATTCATACATTTTTAAAGTAGCTTTTTAATATACTACTTTTACTATTTATACCTTTTGACTTTTTAAGTTTGTAAAGTCATGTTCAAGGCACTATAGCCTTATCCTTGTCAGCCATATTGTCATCGTTGGATACATGAGTAATAGTTTGTTATTGTCGTTTTCCTTACTCCTCTTACTGTAAATAGAGGATTGTTTATAATTTTAGGGTAGACTTAGCCTTTATCAAAAATAATATTGTGTGCTTTGTTATCAATGACTTTCTAAGCTCTCTCTTTTCGATCTCTGAGTCCTATAAGAAAGAAATTATTTAATTTCCTAGTCTATCTTCCGAAATTAAAAGTATGCTCTACACTTACCTCACATGAGGATCTTGTGTATCATAAATGAATTTCCACATAGAACATAGAATGTATAATGGATGAGATCATAGTATAGTATTAGGACGAAATGGCTCGTTGTAAGTTTCCGTTAAATGCAAGGAGCCGTGAGAGAAACAATCTTGAGCTAGTGAACTGTATCAATTATGGTTGATCAAAAGTAATACATTCTACTTTGTTTTGAATCATGATTGCTTTAAAACAGATAATATCTAGTTTTTATCTTCTTACATTATCTAAAACAATTATGGCTCGTTAGGTTAATTTATACATTAATTTTATACTCAATTTAATAGCTGAGACGAATTATCCTATCTTTAATCATAATGGTGTGCGTATATATATCGGATAAAATCGATTCCAATTATGACTTGTTTGGTACGTAGGAATGGATTGGAATGGAATCACGATTCCGACTTTTTGGAAGCATCATGAGAAGGCAGAATCGCGATTCCTTAGAATCGACGATTCTGGCTTTAAGGTAGAATTCGATTCTGCCTTTGAGAAGACGGAATCGTGATTCCATTCCTCATTCCATTAAGCATTTTTACTTAAATTACCTTTTTATCCTATATAAATTTATTATCTTATTTTTTGTAAATGGTATTTTTGGTAAATTCTAATGTAAACCAATTCATATCCATTCAATTCCGTGTCCGTATTCAAATAAAGGAATGCATTTGTCATTTTCTTATTGATTCCATTCCTTTGATTCCAATCCATTCTATTCTGAACAATTCATGTGTACCAAACGTGATATTAGAGTTGTAAACCAGTCGAGAGGATATGATGTCAATCTCAAACTCAACTCAAATAAAAAATTAGAAACTCAAGCTCAATTCAAACTCGATTGAGTTTTTTTTTTTAAGTTCGAACTCGAATTGATTAAGCTTAATTATTTTTATAAAAATTAATGATACTAAAAAATAAATTGGAATTAGGAATATAATGAGGTTTTTGTTAATTTAGTTTTAAATATAATTAGTGTGAACAAATGAAGGAAAAAAAGTACAAAAATAAGCTTTAAATTTTGAAAAAAGATAAGTTTCATAATTTCTTTTATAAAAAATATAAAAAACTCAAAAATATATAAAAAAAATAAAATAAACTTGCAAATTACTCAAATCAATTATTTTAAAATTCAAACTCAAAAAGTCAAAACCATCGGAATAACTACAATTACTCGAATAGAGTAATCTACACTCGACTAGCTGTAGCCGTATCCCGGACGGTTGTTCCTTTCACCAAGCAATCCAAATTTCATTCCCAGCAAACTTTCATCTGTTTATTAATTTTTCAAATCGAAAGCAACACGTTCATCTTCGTCATCCGAATTCCGAACAGGTCCTATTCGAACTCGATTTTAACAAATCACATTCCCATTCACATCAGATTTAGGGCTCAAAAATGGCGGGAGTAGCACTTTCATCGTGCATCTTCTGTCAAATTGCCCGCTCTTCCACTCCCACCACTCTCCTCCACCAGGTCTTCTTTCTCTCTCTCCCTCTCTCTCTTCAACTTCATCATATTCTAATAATTTTTTTCCTTTAACAGGATGAGAAAGTCGTCGCGTTCGAGGACATTAATCCATCTGCATTCAGGTTCCACTCTCACTTCAAATTCTATAGCTTATACTCCTTCGATCATCGCTTTTTTAAATTTAAGTATTGCTGATGGATTTGATTTTCGATATCTTATAGAGTGATTCACTTTTTATCAGCTTGCTGATGAATTTGATTCTAGATATCATATAGAGTGATTTACATGTTTTCAGCTATCATTCGCATTGGCCTGAATGTATATATCCAGTTCAGCTGAATATAAATGTCTCATGATAGGATTGTGAAATTAAATACATTTGTTATCTGGAATTTAGTTTAAATAAGTGAAATGTGTGAAAAATTTGCAGGTTCATGTGTATCTGTTTCGGTTTAAACAACAGGTTGTATTGATAATTTTACTAAAATTATAGTCTACTAATTGATTAGATTTTTTTCGTCTTCTTCTTCTTCTTCTTTTTATTTTCAAATCTTAGTGAGTGATTAACTGGCAAATCTATTTACTGCATATATGCAGTTTTGATCATCTATCATAAATTTATTGGATCAAGTTTGATTTCAATTTCCTGTTGACAGTGGATTTTTACATCTTAGCAAGTGATTAACTGATTTTTAGAGGTCTACGTACTGCATATATGCAGTTATAATCATCTATGTTAAGTTTTTCGGATCAGTTTTGATGTTGGTTTCCTGTTGAAGTTTCAGAATTATGATTATACATGGATTGTTTTGTCAGAATGATTAATTGAATTTACATTTGAGTATCTAATTAAAGTTTTAGCTGATTACTAGCATAAAAGTATAGCCGATTATTTGATCCTAGCTGTCTTTATAGGAGCATAGATTAATGAGTACGTGAAAATGTGCTTTGACCAGACCAAGCCAAGAAAAGAAACAAGCTTGGTAGCTTAACAAAATTACATATTAGTATGATGAATAATGCAAATTACAACAAATTTGTGTTAGAGATTGGTATGTAATAAACTGTAAATTGTTAGATCAAGTAAGATCTATAACCAAAGAGCAACTAACATCAATTGTGTCAGATATTATAAATAGGAGAAAAGAAAAAGGAAAAAGGGGTGTCTAGAATTTCCTTGAAAATTGTAGTGTCAGGTAAACATTAGGAGGTTAGCCATCTTGAATTGTGCCATTGTCATTCTACCTTTGATTTCACCTTGTAAAATCACAAGAAACAAGCAAAAATTTAGAAAGCCCAGCAGCTGTAGCAAAGAAGATAAACACAGAGAAAACAAGAGAGTACTGACCAGTGAAAGTGAGGAGAGAGAAAATGTCTCTTTTATATCTGGTTCCAGAGTCTACCAAAATGTAACTGGGGAAATTGATTTATTACTCTAGTGTGTTGAGTTCGAAATTTTGTACGAGAAATTGTTTTGAGTTTGACTCTCACTGAGAGCACCAAATGTTAGGCTTTTTGTTCAAACTCGGCCTAATTTCCACCCTTGACTGATAACTTTATTATCTCTAATTTTTTTTTTTTTTTTTGGCAGACTCTTGAACCAAATGTAAAAGAGAAATGCATTTTCTCTTCTCACTTTACTGATTAGTACTCTCTCTCGTTTTATCTGTGTTTATCTTCTTTTTTGCTGTTGCTAGGGTTTCTAACTTTTCTATTGTTCCTTGTGATTATATAAAGTGAAATCAAAGGTAAAAATGATAGAAGCACAATTCAAGATGGTCAAGCTCCTAATGTGTACAAGACACCACAATTTTCAAAGAAACTACATATACCCTTTTTCTTTCTCCTATTTGTAATATCTGATACAGTTGATTATAATTGCTATTTGGTTATAGATCTTTACTGAATCTAACCATTTGCAGTTTATTATACACAATCTATAAGTAACACATACAAAATCTGTTGTAATTTGTTCTATTCATCATGCTAGTATATAATTTTTTAAGCTATGAAGGCTTTTTTTTCCTTTTTTTCTTGGTCTCGACTTTGTCTGGTCTTAACAAAATGCCTGTGCTTAAATTGGATTTTTGGACCTGTAAACATGAATCATGGATTTATTAATACTTTTACTAGAAGATGTGGTGTGGCTAGGAGTATCACGAGGAAGGAAAGGGGACTTAATTCTTAAGTAAGTCTTGATCAGAATCTAAATATATAGTCAAATACATTGGAGGTCATGGATGTTTAAGGTCATGTTCAAATAATTCACCAATGTTTTGAATAAGTCAGATTATATGTTGACGCTTCAAATAGTTCGTATCACACAGCGTCAATTAAAACTTTGCACATAACACTTGACGTACATGTTTCAAAAGCAATGAGCTCACAACAATATCATCTATTTGAAGTATAAATTAAAATGTAAATATTTTATTTGAGTCACTTAAAATGTTTATGGCCTATTTAGGGCATCAATCAAAATGTTGATTCCCTATTTAACTCATTTAAAACGTTGATGACACATTTCAACATGACATGAAATGTTCATGAACCTCCAATAAGTTTATCTTGAAAGCTTTTGCAGAGAGTTTTGGGGAAGATTTTTGTCAATTGACATGTTGGCATTGAAGGACTTGTTTATATGACTCCTCTAGGGGTGTGATAGCAGATAATAGCAGTGACTGATGTTTGAAAGGGGTAATGGTATAAACTTATTTATTGCCTTAATAGGGGACAAAATTGGGAAAAAGGAAATTTAGACTGAAAAATTGGTATGTTAGCAGAAAAATAAGACATTATGTGACGATGTCCACCAATTGCCAGGATATTATGGTTTATGATAAAACACAATGAGGAAATATGATCCATACAGACTACCCTGCCTACTGGGATCAAAGATCAAGTGATGTTGTTTGTGAAGTGTCAGTCCCTTCGTTGTGCTACAGGATAAGAGATAATGATTGTTAATGTTGTTAGTGTTAACAGATATTTTTTGTTATATATTCCCTTTGTAATAGTCAGTGGTGGTTGGCAAACTATGACATAGCTTATTCTTTTTCTATTGGATAATTGATGCAAATGGTACACAAACTTTAGCGAAATGTGTAATTGAAGATCAATTTCATACCCAATTGAACTTTTCGTGTATATTTTACTATCTGAACTAGCAGAGTTGATGGGGTTAGTTGACGTGGCATTTTCGATCTACAATAATGGGCCATGTGGCAACTTTTTATTTTTTATTTATATTTTTATTCTGACATGGCAACTTATTAATTTTTATTTATATTTTCATTATAAATTATTTTATATTATTACAAGTTAATATTATTTTATATTTTAGACTCATATCAAGCCTAAGCCCATCCTTCTATCCTGGCCATTTAAGATAACAAAGCAAGCCCACAATTCATTTATAGTCTCTTCTTCTTTGATCATCTCTTCTTCTTCGATCATAATATAATTTAAATTTATCTTATATATAAGTCCATTTTTCAAAGATTTTTCTACGTGGGACTAAAAACACACCAAAACCATTCACCGCCAAGAGTTTTTGGAGAATCCAGCTTTTGGAGTAAATATTATAGAGAATAGCAACCTCTATAATGGTACTAATGGGTGGTTCCCATTGGGTAATTGTAAGTGTTCAAACTGGTTCACCATATATTCTTCCTCCAATGGCTCAAGAGTCACTTGGGCCTCAAGAGCCACTAAGTGGTCGTTATATTCTCGTGACCAATAAAATGCAGAAATGGATGAGTCCTACTCAGATGATTACTGGTGAGCTCAAACTTTCTTTAACATATCAAGTGTCTACTTGGGTTAGGGTTTCTGGATGGAGGGCAAGTTAATGCCACTAATGACATGTGGCATGAAATTGGTGGGTCCTTTAGAATTGAGCAGCAGCCATCAAAGGTGACAGTTTACATCCAGGGTCCTGCTCCAAGTGTTGACTTGATGCTAGTAGGCTTGCATATATTTCCTGTTTACTGAGAAGGGAGATTTAAGCGTCTTAAGAAGCAGACTGACAATGTAAGTGTTACGATTCCACATTGATTTTATAAGAAATTGTGGAATGGTACTTAAGCCTCGAGGATTCTCCTACTAATAAGCTAGTCTTTTGGGTTAGGCTCTTCCTTTGGGATTGATAACTAACATTTGGTGCTCTCGTTGAGAAGCCAACGCTAGCAAAAAGGGCGACCTAGAAAAAGGCTACCTAACAAAAGGCTAAAGTACAGCCATCCGGAGGGGCCGCCAAGGGTGTCTGCTTCTCAAAGGGTGGACAATGTTACGATTTCACATCAATTTCATGAGAAATTGTGGAATAGTATTTAAGTCTAGAGGATTCTTCCACCTAATAGGTTAGTCTTTTAAGGTGGACTCTCCTTTTGGAATTGGGACCTAACAGTAAATTTACATTTATGGAATGTGCATATATAGAATTCTATGTTGCTTAGTCAAATTTTAATGCTGGTAGTATTGGAAAAATTGCTTTACCTGATTTTATATATAACAAAAAATTGTGTTATGTAATGATGTCTGTAATAAGCAAAAGCAAGAGTTATTTTTTGAGGGAAACTGACAGTTTATTTTTCAATGTCCTTTGCTAAACGTCCTATGAAAGTCTAAAAGGCAATCCTACTTGTCCTTCTTTGGTTTACCGGACATGTGCCAAGTGACTGCAATTGGATTATTATCATTATTTTTTTTTTTTTTAGTTATTGGTTGCTTTAATTACTCAGTTATTATATTATATATCTGTTCCAAATGTGTGTCACCTATTTATGGTTTTATCATCATCAAATGCTATCTAAAGGCAAATGGTTTTGGTGTGTTTTTAGTCCTACATGGAAAAATTTTTGAAAAATGGACTTGTATATAGGATAAAATTAGATTTTATCATGTTTGAAGAAGAAGAGAATATAAAGGAATTATGGGCTTGCTTTGCTATCTTATATGGGCAAATTAGGGGGGTGGGCTTGGGTTTGGAAATGAGTTTTAAGTTCTCTTAAAAAATAAAATAATATTAATTATAATAAAACAAAAATAATTTATAATGAAATATAAAAAAAAAAAATAAGTTTACACGTCAGTTGACACGTAGCTTTTTATTATATATCGAAAGTGCTATGTCAACTGACACTGTCAACTCTGTTAGTTTAGGTAGTGAAAATTTACTTGAAAAGTTTAATTAGGTATGAAATTGATCGATTTTAAAGTTGAGGTAATTAATTGCATATTTCACCAAAGTTCAGTTACCATTTGCATCATTTACCATTTTCTATTTTCAATACATAGGCATTACTTGGTTATTCCCACGGAGCACATTCCAACCGTCAAAGATCTTAAGAGGAGCAGTGAAGACTACTCTTTAGGTGATCTACTTATAATTAAATTTATATCTCTATTAATGATACCAATTGTTCTTGCTTGGTAGTAACATTGATCGTATTGTCTACACTGGCTTGATTTTCCAATTTCCAGTTAGTCACATGCTGAATGTGGGACAAATGCTGTTGAAGCGAGATGCACCGGATGCAAGGCAATATAGGTACTATTTTACATCCCAAAAATGGTCGATTGTATTGCATTATACATCATTTATTCATGTCTTTGCTATCTTGACTATAACATCCATAATTATAGAATCATTTATGGGAACTTCTAACAAGAGCATTCCAATTGCCATCATAGTTGTATCAGCTCTGTGTAAATACTTAAAAAAACCCTAAAAATATATAAAAAGGTTTATTGCACTAATACCCCTAGAAATGTATGGATCTTTAGTGACAAGGTGAATTTAAAATATGCAACATTGTGCCCCTTTCAAAGTTGTGGAGTGGGACTGAAATTACATATATAAATGAACAGGCTAATAAAAGAGCCCCACAATTCTAAGAGGCAGTGCGGTGTTGCATCAGGTGTATATTCCAATACTTTTCAGGAGCGTAAGCATAATTGCCACTAATTAGTAAGTACATAAGGGAACCCCAAAAGGAAAAAATAAAAAAAAAGAAAATTTAGCGGCTTGTCAATATATGTGCTCTTTGTCACATGTAAAAAAATAGGAGGTGTTTTGGTGCAATTAATTTATCCTTTGGTTGCTCCAACAATAGATTAGAGACAAACTACCGTTAAATTTTAAATAAGAAAGCAACAACTTCCCACTTAAACTTGCTCAGCAGACACGTTATTTTCTCTTAATCTTTTTAAAAATGACCATGTGTGAGACATTGGATCTGGACTATTTTTCTGATTCCCTTTGACAATGTTGACAGATTTTGTTTTCCTGGTCATCCATGTTGACAGATTAGGCTTTCATCAGCCTCCACTAAACAGTGTTAACCATTTACATCTTCATTGTATGGCACTACCATTCATGCCAAGGTAATTTATTTCTTTGTTTTGCCTTAATGATTCCATAATTGTTTTATACACAGTCATCCCAACCTAGCTCTATTGCAAACATACCTCACTATGATAACTGGAAAACTAACCAGATGGCGGCATATAAAATATTTGCCTTTGGGACCAATTGGAGGGTTTATTGAAGCAGAAAAGTTGTTGAACAAAATTAAGCCTGAGACCCTGAATCCTCTGTAAGCCTAATCTGTCACTACACCAGTAGTTCTTGTTCCATTTAATTGATGTATTGTATTTATTGCATGCTCTCTTACAGAAATTATAGTGGAAAACTGCTCTGGATAAATTGTAATTGATAAACTAATAGAAGATGCAAGCATGCAATCAATTTAATGTAGTCTGTGGCACGGAAAATATCAAAAACAAATTTGTGTCATGGATGAAGGAAACATAAAAAAAGTTTGCTATGGCTATAAACTCAGCTGATAAAAGGCCAAAGGCATTATTTATGCTTTTATTCATCCCTTCGTTTATTTTTAATCATTAGTGCAACATCATGGAAAGATATTCTTTCATCTCAAGTTGCCATCTTTAAATTTGAAAAAGTCCTTTGTGTATCCTTACTGCTACCCTCGAGAGTAATGATTAGTGCACATGGAGAGCTGTGTCTTTCATCTTATGTAATATGGGCAGTACTAATAGCTTGAGTACTACTCAATATGTTTTGTATATCATTTGTTCTCAGTGTCCTTCTGAATCGAAAGTGATTATGGGGGATTTTTTATTGCATTATTTCATTTTTTTAAACAACAATTGCTTTACTTGGTTTGATGCTGCAATTCAAGAGCCATTGCACTTTTATATTTTTTGTGCAATGACTCATCAATCTTTGAGGTACTTGTCCGAGACATCCAGCTCTCACTTGGCCTAGTTGACGAGTGATCCGTAGTATTCTGTAAATGTTCGTGCAATACCAATAGCCAATGTCTTAAAAAGTGCAAACATGGCCTCTGATAACTTGTCATCCGTGGGGCTTGTGCATCAATCAATTAAATACTTAGCGATTATACCTCAGTGTCTATGTAACGCTTTACAGTTTACACCTTCCATTTGTTGATGGGCTTTTATGGCTTTGTACTGTTTTACAGTATGAATTCATAATAAAGGTACCGCTGGGGTTGGGATCCTGTCGGTTTGCTGAAAAAATTGATTGTTTGGCTGCAAAACAGTCTCTTGCATCTCTAGAGTCCACCTGGGAAAGGACATTTCATTATGAATTGATTTGATGGAGTACGATGCCATGAAATGTCCAATTGCTGTGTACAAGTCCTTGTTCAAGTATCATGTGCTGGAAAGTAGATAACTTCCAGACCTTTATTTTGGATGAATCATAATACTTCATAAACTAAAAGCTATAATTGACAAAACTTAGGGAAGAGAGGTTCATATTTGGTGTATCAATACTTGGGTGTAGCATATGTTTATTAATTTTATAATGAAAAATTACATAAATACCAATTACATAATTTTGATTATGCAATTATCATGCAAAACTGCATTTAAAGATGTAATATTTTAACAAAGAAATCACATGTAAAGGTATGACTAAACGGAGGATTTTGTCTGTTAATTAATTTGCTGGAAAATTATTTACACAAACATCAATTACATAAAAATAATTATCAAAATACTAATATAAAATTGCATGTGTATTGATTTTTAAAGTATACTGTGTGTATTTGGGCAAAAAAAAAAAAAAGTATATTGCATGTATCATATGGGGTTTATGTACTTACACTTCAACTTAATTGTATTTGGGGATGAATAATATAATTTTAATGTTGCAAGTGTAAGTACATAAATCGTATGTTAAAATTAAAATCATATATACTAAATGTGATTTTATGTTTGTATTTTTATAATTATTTTTGTATTATTAATATTTGTGTAAATAATTTTTCGGTTGATTGGTTTTACTTAATGATACTTCAAGATAGTATGACTACTCTACATGCCGTGAGGGTTTATCATAACAGAGGTTTTTTTTTTTTTTTTTTGGCCGTTTAACAGAAGATGTTGAATGCTGACTAATTACACCTAATATTTGAAGGACCTCTGAAGAGGTGGTTGCATTTCCTATGTATCGATAGGACATGCGATACAAAACATTGACATCAAGCGACACTAAGGATATATTGGAAATATAATCTCTTTTCAAACCCTGTATCATGTATAATAGCACTTGTAAGTAGGGGTAAGTAGGTTCCAATATTGAATTTTATAGTCGGAATCTACTCTATGGTATTTTGTATGTTAGGAAAGAATTTCTAATGAAACAAATTTGGAGAATTACAATGACTTAGAGGCACAAATGATATCGCTTTTCCTAGAGAATTTACACCACTTACACAAAGATTGTTATGAGAGTTATGTTGCGGAATTATCCTAGGATATAATTAAGTGGAAAAAAAATTGTTGTCTCCAGTTTGATGTTTCCATTGTGTCATTACAAATAAACATCTAACACATATCAAAAAGTGCTTTGATTTATTTAAGGGATATTTATTTATTTTTAATTTATTAGACACGTGTCAGATATATATTGGTGGGGACACAAAAGAGACAGCATGTTGGGAACAGCAAATATTTTTCCCAACTAAGTCTTGATACTTGAATATCGAATTTTCAAGTATCAAACCACACTTAAATATATTTAAGATATATGTGTATAATATTGTTAACAAAAGAGAGAAATAAAGAGAAATTCTGATCATACAAACATTATCAATTGTAACACATTATATTTATAACAATTAGATATTTAACCATTACAACTTTCTCTAAAAGTCATATTGTTTGACATGGGTTGCACCGTTTGGATTTCAAGTTAGTTATTAATTAACATGAACCATTATCATGAATCAATGCAACCCAAATACATAAAAGTATAAAACTTCTTAAAAAATTGATCAAAAGTTGCAACTATTAAAAAAATTAACCGTTGAAACAAAATTATCATTACGACAATAGAGATCACACCCGTAATTGTGGTGAATACCAAAATTTTGTTTCATTTTAATCTTCTTCCTTATTTTAAGTACAATATCCACATTATGGATTATATAATTGACAATCTATATCTACAATCCTCCACTAGATTATCGATTATGTACAAACACAAATACCTCATGTTTATGCTTAAAGAATAATATCGTTAGGTTTGAATTATTTCTTAGTATGAATTCTTAAAGTCGCAACAGGGTGATAAGTAGCTTTTGCTTTGAACTTCTACGCTATGTGTCACAATCGGAGATTTCATACACATAAACATGTTCACATTCAAATAGTGGATTTGTGATAGCACAGTAAAGGCGATGTGCTCATCCTAGTTTTATGAACATTTACAAAAGCAAACTCCTTAAGCTTTTGTTGGGAGCAGCACCACTCCTATGTTCAAATAGGTGGAATATACCAAACAAATCGATTTAGATATAATATCTATCTATTAATAAATGTTTACTACATCTCATCCTCTTTGAACTTATTGTATTTATAATACACTCAGTTAGTAATGACTTGTTTTTGCCATTTGAAGCTTGAAACTAGTGATGTGTTAGAATAAGGTAGGGTTCCCATCACTTCCAACTATAAAAGTTTAAAACCCATCTTAGCGGTACTCCTTTTTACAAGATCTCTAGATAATCCTTTTGTCAAAGCATCTGCCAAGTTATCATTAGTCTTAACATAAGTAATGGTTATAATTCTACCTTTTATTAATTCTCTTAAATATTCATGTCTCAACCCTATGTATCTAGACTTTCCATTATAAATTTTACTGTAGGCTCGAGACATAGTTGCTTCTCTATCGCAGAAGATTGAAATGGATAACAACGGTTGTGGCCACAACTCTATTTCCATAAGTAAATTTCTAAGCAATTCCGCTTCTCTTCCGGCCGCTGCAAGTGCTATAAACTCAGCTTCCCTTGTTGAGTGCGTTATGCACGTTGTTTCTTTGAAGCCCAACTTATGGCTCCTCTTCCTATGGTAAATATCCATTTAGAAGTTGAACTTCTATCAATTGCATTTGTTATCCGACTTGCATCTGAATAACCTTCTAGTACAGTTGGAAAGTTACCATAGACTAATACAAGTTTTACAGTTTTCTTCAAATAACTAAATATTCTAGACATAGCCTTCCAATGTTCAGTACTAAGATTACTTGTAAATCTTGACAACTTGCACACAACATATGAAATATCAGGTCTGGTGCAATGTGATGCATACATCAAACCCTATAGCACTAGCATATTATAACTGTGTTGTTGCTCTTCTAGTATTCTTTTGTAATTTAATGTGAGGATCATAAGGAGTTGTATATTCTTTCTTTACTAAGTATTTAAACTTATCGAAAACCTTTTCAATGTAATGTGATTGTGTCAACACAATATTCTCATTTTGTTTTAATATCTTAATTTCCAATATTGTATCTACTTCATTCAAATCTTTCATTTTAAATTATGAAGTAAGATATTTCTTGGTCTCATTTATTCCAATCATATTGGTTCCAAACAACAACAAATCATCAACATACAAATAAATAATAACACCATATTCATTTGTAAATTTTGAATAAATGCATATATCGGCACTATTATGAACAAAACCATTTGTCAAGACTACACCATCAAACTTTTCATGCCATTGTTTTGGAGCTTGTTTAAGTCCATACAATGATTTAATTATTTGCAAACTTTCTTTTCATTTTCGGGAAGCACAAAGCCTTCTGGTTGTTCCATATATACTTCTTCTTCAAGGTCACCATTTAGAAAAGTCGTTTTGACATCCATTTGATGCACATATAATTTACAAAGGGAGGCAATGGCCAACAACACTCTAATAGATATCATTCTTGCAATAGAAGCATAAGTATGAAAATAACCAATTCCCTCTCATTGCTTAAAAACGTTTACTACTAATCTTGCTTTGAAGGTTTGCAAAGAACCATCTGAATTATATTTTTGTCTAAATACCTACTTACATCCAATTGCCTTAGATCCTTGAGGTAAATCTACTAAAACCCAAGTATTATTAGATAATAAGGAATCCATTTCATCATTTATTGCCTCTTTTCATAAAGCCGCATCACGTGAAGTCATAGCTTATTGATACATTTTGGGATTAGTATCTATACTAAGTACAACAGGAATTTTACAAAATATAGAATCTCTATTTCCTTCAACTAAAAAACAAAGAGCTTGAGAATCAATAAATCCAGAATCTAAACTTTTACTTTTCATTAATCTTTTAGTTCTTCTAGGCTCTTTTGTAAATTCTTCATTAGTTTCCACACTATTCTTTTCAACAAAGTTTCTTGTATTAGTATCTTGTGTGTGATTTCACTGTCAATTTGATCACCATTAAATTTGTTTTCTAGCAATTCTACATCCCTAGTTTCAATTATTACATTGGATTCCAAATCTAATATTCTATATCCTTTAGAATTTTGTGCATAGCCTACAAAAATTCCTTTTAAGGCTCTAGCACCTAATTTTGTCATTTTTGGATCAAAAACCCTATAGTTTAAAATATTCAACATTTGCTTGTCTTCTTTTCCATTTTTCATATAGAGCAAAACCTAAAGATCAAGATGGAATTCTATTCAAAATATGACATGAAGTTAACAAGACTTTTCCCCATAAATTAAAAGGCAATTTGGCATTAATGATCAGCGAATTAATCATGTCTACTAATGTTCGATTTTTACATTTTGCTAATCCATTTTGTTGAGGTGTATAGGGAGTAGTGCATTGATGCACAATTCCATTCTCTTCACAAAATTTATGAAATTTATTTGAAAAGTATTCACCTTCTCTATCATTACGTAAACATTTGATTCTTTTATTATATATTTTCCATTTCAACTTTATAATGTTTGAAAGATTCAAATGCTTCATCTTTATGCTTTAGTAAATATACATAGATAAATCTCGAGCAATCATCAATGAATATTATAAAATATCTTTTTCCTCTAGTTAAATGTCCATTTAACTCACATATATCATTATGAATTAAATCACGAACATAAGTATTTCTTTCTACATGAGGAAAAGGTTTCTTGGTAACTTTGGCTTGAATACAAATTTCATACTTATTCATGTTATCCATGTCATTTAATTTTACATAACCATTTCTATTCATATATTTTATGGTTTGCCAATTAACATGTCCTAATCTAGCATGCCATAGATTACATGAGTCAACAAAATAAATAGAATCATTCAATTTATTCATTTCAATGCTTAATTTAAACATTCCATCACAGACATATCCATTTCCTACGTAAAGATCCCCTTTCATGAGTACAAACTTGTCCGGCTCAATTACAACTTTGAATCCCTTCTTACATAACAAAACTATAGAAACTAAACTCTTTTTCATATCCAGTACATATAATGCATTCATTAGACTCAATTTCCTTTTGGATGTAAAATAGAGACCTAGACTTTAAATTCCTTGTACACTTGTCAAATTGCCATTTCCCATTAGAACTTCACGGTCTTTCACAATTTTAAAATCTTTGAATTGATTTCGCTCATTGCACACATGAACCGTTGTTCCTGAATCAAGCCATCATTCTCTAGATTTGGTTGTTATTGTCATGTTCAATTCAGTGATCATTCAAACATGTAAGGCTTGAATTCATTTGTCACCATGGCAATAAAATCTTGATCTTTCACTAAGTTTGCAGCAAGTGACGTAACTTCTTTCTTAGCTTTGTTTGGGAATCGGCATTTTTTAGCATAATGTCCTTTCTTGTTACAATTATAGCATTTGCGAAACCTTTTCTTTTCGTTTAGTTCGCCTGTTTTTCTTTTGCTTTTGGAATTCTTATTTTCACCATCTTCCACATAGTTCACTTTAGAATTATTTTAAAAATTCATTGCATCACGTTTTTCGAGTTTCTTCCTCTATGCGTATATGTCTAAGAATTATTTTTAATGTGTATATATTTTTTATTGTAAATCTTGTAAATAATATCAATGTGTACTAAAAATTTATGTCCAGACATTTAAGGATAAATTAAGTAGTTCTGAAAGAATTTCAATATAGTAATATAAGAGTTTTTTTTTTTTTTTTGAGCTCTTCTTATGAAGATGACCTAAGCATCCCGAGGTTTGTCGATATTTTCCAAAATATTAGGCGGAGTTTTCAACGATTATTATTTGCCGCTTTCCTTCGGATTTCGTATTGTTGACGACCGACTAAATCCATCACCTGCAGGATTATAATCGAAGCGGATTTGAGATGTATCATATAAAATCTAAACCCAACACCCAACTTGCTTCCCTAAAGCATCTTATAACCCAATTCGAAATCCTATAAGATTTTTTATTCTCATGCCAAAAGCCATCCATATAGGTTGGCCCACTCAATAGGGTCTTTTTATTTTTTTTAATATTTTAATTTTTTTTAAAGAATTTATGTAAATGTGTCAAAATCTTAGAATTCACTCATTCCATCTTCTTATTTATTTCAATTGAAAAGAAGAAAAAATTAATTAGATAACATTTTTAATGTACATTATAAAATCTAAACTAGTGTATTTTGTGATATAATTAGAAAGGCGACATGAACACTAAAAATATATATGCATGGATTATTCGAGCATCTAATTAAATTATAAAAATATCACCATAATAAATAATTCATACAATTATTTTTTGCTAAAATTATATCTCTGGAAATTTTGCTTCTTTAGTTTCTTTGATGAGTTTAAATTTAATTATTTATAATTATTTTATTATATATTTTAATATTAAGTTGGGTTTTTATTGAATCATAACTATGATCCATAATTCGATCTTAAAAGGTTAGAAAAATTTTGTTAAACCCATCCAAAAATTTGATCCTATAAGACTTTTAATAGATTAAATAGACCAAATATCTTATAACAATCTATCCTAATGTAATTAGGAATTATACTGTGCGGAAGTAAGAGCAATGATTATTTATTCCGGAGTTGTTGCATACACTTATCAATTCGGGCGACGAAAGGTTTGCCCACGTGTCTGATGTTGAAAAGTCTCTCCTTCTGTCCTATTTTCCTTCTTAGGTGCTGGTGACACTGTAGTTTTAAGCCTCTGGATTTTCCGGACGTTGACTATGAACTTGTACATAGAGTCCACGTCGGAAATCCCCAACGCGGAGACCCGTGTTAATAATCTTATATTTTGAGGTTTTTATAGATATATAGCAAAAAGTAAGTTTCTTCATATTATTATTTTTAATATTATATAAAAATAAGATATTATATAAAGTAAATAAACTCATAAAAATATAAAAAAAAAATCTATGCAAAGAATCATACGAATAAATTAGTGAGATTTTTCAGAAACAGAGATCCTTAAGGTTGTAATGTATTATCTTAAATCATCTTTCAAGAGAAAAATTTTTGTGGTGCTGAAATATTATCTTAAGAATTTTGTAAAAGAATTATTGGACATGAATGGTCTTATCAATCCTTTTGATAGAGCTGAAGCATGGATTGGAAGAGACGCATTCAGCAACTTTCTATTCAGCTTTAAGGTCTTATCGGAGTTTGCAGAAACGGACTGCTCTTGAGTAAATTCGCATCCTAGTATTCAATAATTGATTCGTTCGGTCCAGGTGCATTGTGCAGGTTTTGATTATTTGTCTTCGCAATCAATAAGTAGGGTTTATAGATAGGGTCCTGTAGAGTTGATTGGCCCCTTTATGAGCTAATAAATTTCTGGTCCGTTCACAAGGGCAAAAGGGTCCTCTAATTTCGTGTCATTTAATTAGATACCTTGCTGGTGTTGAATCGATTTGCTGTTTTGGGTCTTTGCTACCGGAAATGGTTTATCTTGTCAATAATCCAGCTATTGGTTGAGTCCATCTTTTAGGATTAGGATTGGTTTACTTAACGCGTATGCCGACTAATTAAAGCCTCCTGTACCTAAAAAGTAGAATCACAACCACTCTTAGATGTGACATTCTCAGATTAGATAATGTTAATAGGTTGTTCCTATGACACTTAACTAGTCCAAAGACATCACTTTTTCATAATTTTTATATGCTTATATATTCATGAAGTGTTTAGTTATTTTTTAAAATGCAAAACTTTTCAATATATATAGACTTCTTTGTTAGTGGTGGGAGAAAAGAAAGGAAAAAAAAAAAGATTTATCACCACGTGTCTGGATGGGCGATGGATAAATATTAATAATTTTTATGAATAGAAATTACATTGCATAGATTTTAAAAATATATGCATATTGAAGGATGTTCTCTTCAAAAAAATATTCATATCTTAAAATTTTTCTTTAGCAGTGGGTTTATTTGTTGTTAATCTTGTTCTTTTTTTTAAAGGATGTTCTCTTTATGCGCAGTATTTGTGGGAACCAAACCTTAGTAGGTAAGGGATTACAATAGCCTGAGCTTGACAAAAGTTGGTCGGAGGCACCTAACTTGCTAATCATTTTTTGCCCTTTTCTTTCGTCTAGGAAACTAAAATAATAAATCATAAAGATGTTTTCTGCTAAGTCATCTTGAATAAGATTCCTCCGGCCCTCATATGCGAATTTCTTTTCTTTTTTTTTCTTTTTTTCTTTTTTTTTTGTTTTTTTTTTTGCAAGATAGATATTGGCCGGTAAGAGAATTTTACCAAAGTTATCAATAACTCGACGTAATTCAGAGAAATGAACCCATAAAAATACGGTAGGGAACAAAGGACCCGTATGCCTTGGGCTACCCGAATCCGGATGATATCAGTATCCTCAATTGAAACATGGAGGCTTCGGCTGTTTTGATCGATTAAGGTAGTGTGGGGAGGGAAGAAGAAAAGAAAGCATATGGATTCCAATCTATTATGATATTTTCGTCTTCTATTTGAATCAAAATGGGTACCTCGGATCGGACCCATCAAAACTTAATCTAGGGTCCATCTGCAACGACCCTCTTATTGGAAGAAAATTTCATCATTATCATCATTGGATTTTACCCTCCTTTTTTTTTTTTCCCAATTTAATAAAAGGTAAGTTGCAAGTTGTAACACAATTATACAGTCTGTCTCCTTATCCCAGCATTGAGTTATTTCCTCATAATTCCATGGACCAAGGCGGCTTTTTTTTTTAAGCCAACCATGCATTATAGGCAATGGAACAGGAGGATCGGGCAATGTTCCATTCCTACAAAATAATAGTGTTCGGTGTTCTGATTAGTTAAACTCCAAGAAGATTTGGAACTTAAAAAAATGTGTCCATTTATCTTAATGGGTTTTCATACCTATAACTCTTCATTGGTCAATTTTCTCATTTTAGTCTTTCTGATTGATATAATATTACTTCCTTATATATATTGTTGTAAAATCCATGATTTTACTACTTATTAAGATTTATACAATTAATAAAATTGTACAAAATCGTATAGAAACAATAAAAGTATAGATATATAGACCCATATGCCTAAATTTATATTCTTCCAAAAATCTACACTTAATTGATTTTGCATTTATTTCAACACTAAAAAAGCTTACAATATTACAAACTTGTAGAACTGTATTGTTAAAATCATGAATTTAAATGAAATTCATCTTTTCTAGAGGAGGGGGAGAGGAAATTTACTGCAAAACTATTCAAACTTTTTAAGTTGCCCTTAGTTGGAACTCACTATGACAAATTATGAGAGCTTGATCCATTATGTTTGAGCAAAGGGTAAGCATTTTATTGACATGATTAAAGGGACCAGCACAATTCACCTCTAGATTGAATTACACGGTAACTTTTCATCTCATCTTTCTCTACATTTACTAATAGTAGCCCCACAATGAAGTTTACTCAGGGCAACTGCTCACTGTAGTTTTCTTAAACTCCACCTGCTTTTTTAGGCCAGCAACACTTCATTTTGATTCTTTTTTGTGTACATTGACTTTGACATGGTTAGTACTGTTGTCTGTACATGTACGCTACAGATATTTTGGGTTGAGTATAAGATTTGGAATGATTCAAATCAAAATCTATCTAGGGGACAGTATCAATTAAGGGATTCATTGGGCCACACTCGATGGTACAATACTGTGCATATTTATATATTATGTAGCTCGTTCGCATTCAATTGTACACGTGAAAGGGGAAAAACAATTTTTTTTTTTTTTTACTTTGCTTCTGTTTTTGTTAAGTGAGATTCCTCTTTCATTGAAATCATCGCTTTATTTGGGATATGTTTCGCAAAATTCTCTTTGTTCAAAAATATTTTTAAAAGAATTTGGTTTTTGTCTTGATGAAACATGACTCACACATTTTATGTGTAAAAAATAAAGAGGAAGAGTTCGTATTTAGGTAGTTTTTGCATCAATAGTAATTTTCTTTTTTATTATAAGTTTTTTAATCACATGTCTAAGGTTCTGTAATGGGATATATTATTTATTTATTTATTCGGACTTGACTCGTGGGTTAGATGACAGAGCCTAATAAGTCCGGTTCAATTATTGGGATGGTTTTGAGAGATTTGGCTTGTTGGGCTCTGAGCAAAAATCGTTGGATTAGTCTGATGTGTCCAACCTTTCTCAAGCAGGCTCATGCATACAAGAGATGACCACTGGTCTTGGCTCATGAGAAGCTTATTCAGGATAAGCATGAATTGAGCTTACTATATCTCATCCGTTAATCACTAAGCTGATCTAATGGTCGCCATCTATATCAAGTGCCTATAAATACTTAGCCACTCTTCATCATTTCCAATTTTTAGAGGAAAAAGATAAACAGTATTCTACAGAAGAAGTTATATTCAGAAAGATCAAACGAGGCAACTCAAGTGATTTTTACTTCAATTGCTCAAGAACTATAAGGTGGACAAGCGAGATCTATTCAAGCTCTCTTACCTATCATTTATGCATTTTAGACACTAAGATTGACTGTTTCTCCTTCCCTCTCATTCTTTTCAAACCATTCCGTCATCTAGTGTCATTTCCTCAGCAACACTTTGAAGTCTCGTGTCAGGTACGAGATCCACGCGACGTGTATCAGTAATGACCATACATCTATAGGGTCTATATTTGTATAATTAAAAAAAAAAAATTTGAATTTTTTAACCATATTTTTATTTTTTTACCCGTGTTTTAGGGCAGCTATCCATGCTCCGTTAGATCCTATTGATCTCATATTAACGAAGATCCTTAAATGCAAGAAATTTATAAACACGAGCTCCCAAATACATGAATGAAAATTTTGGATTTTTCTTTTTCTGTAAAAACTATACAGATATGGGTCATTGTTTCTGCGTTTCCCCCGTTTTGTATAGCTGCCAACTTATTGAATTGTCGAGATAAAGTAGGTGCAGATCTACTAACAAAATGAAACATCGCGAAATACTATTTTTATACTAGATTGTATTTCAATAACGTAATTAATCATTCTTTGTGGTGACTGATCGTCCATGGAGTCCATAAAGCAATCCAGGATAGGAAAAGTAGTAAGTACCATTTTTATCCAGCAACAAAGGTCATGTCATTTATCCGCAATAAACAGGATAATTTATAGCAAAGAAAACAGAAAAATGTTTTATCCCAAAACAGATCCATGAGTGAGCTACGTTTGTTTTTTGCTAGTCCGTTTGACTCGTCGTTTTGGTTTTTTATTTTTTTTACCAATTGTCAAAAAAATGTAAATAGAAAATAAATATTCTAACTTATATACAGATAAGATACAATATAAATAAAATATAAATAAAAATCAGACGATCCAAAAAGAATTATATAACAAATCTGTGTTCTTGCTCCATCATCTTTGCCCTATGTCACTTTCTTCAATCACATGCACGTGGAATGTGAATTAATCACGTGTTTATGCCTCAAAACTCAGCCTGTCCATGAAATTTGAATGGAGTTGTCCCCATTCAGTGAATCCAATAAGGTTGGAGCTTGGGTGTTCTAACATTCTAAATCAAGCTTTTAACTATTCGTGTATACGTTGCACCTGTGATAACCGGCTTAATTCTATCCTAAGCATGGTTGCCAGAAGAACAAGCAAAGGGACTCTACTCTTATCACCTAATTCTCTATCCGCTTCCCACGATGAAGCCTCTGCCCTCATGGACCACGATTCATTCAGTTATTTTGGGGTTCCTGTTCCTCTTCCAGCCTACTAAGTCTAAGGGTTAATATGGGAGGGGAGACAGGTACATCACGACTAGGTCAAATGTCAACGACCCTACGGGTGGCATTATCTTTAGCAAGCCATTCTTGATTGTTTGTCAGATTTGACTTCAGATTGCCAGCTCACCTACAAGATGATCGATTGCCAATTCTCTTGTGAGTCCTTCAATTCTTTCTCACCAAGTGAGAGCAAATATATTATATGGGATTAGATAACGAATGAAGAAAGTGATATAAATTTCTTTTCTTTGTTTAGTTATATGTTTTAACATATACTTAATTGGATGAATCTTAAAGAAAGATTCTTATAAAAATAGTATCATGTTTTAATTTGTCAATTAATTGCTACTCTCACTTTAAGTTGGACAAAACAATATGCTAATTATGCTTCTTACTCCTTAGCATATGTAATTATATTCGTATCTTATCCATCTTACTAATCAAATATGCTAATATAGAAGTTGGTTAACAATTTGAAAGGTAATATAAAAGAACAATCCGGAACCTGAAATTTGAAATAATTAATTTATTACACGATCAAAAATTTCGTGGCTAAATTTTTTAATATCTTAATAATACCGTTTGTTTTGTTTCTAAACGTAAAAGAAATAACCTATTAGTGTTAGGTATTGTTTAGACAAGTAATAAAAATTTAATAATATGCTACTATTTTTTTTAATTTATAGTAAATGATGTTAAGGAGTTAGTAAAAATAATCACAAAAAATTATTTTGTATTAAATTGATTATTACTTTAAATTTTAAATATTAAATTAAATTTTTATGTGAAGTTTACTCTAAAATTAATAAGCTTTGAGAAAACATTCTACGCATTTATGATCGATTACGTCTACAATTAACAATGGATGGAACTTGTTTTTTACTCCTTAATTATACTTAAGTAAGGAATATCTAATGAGAAATGAGCAATTGTGATTCCGGTGATCATAATCCGCAAGTAGTCTTACTACTTACGTAAAGGTATTTGGATTTCTTTTAATTATAGCATTAAATTAGAAATGCTATGCTCGTCCTTTTGTGATTTTTTTGAAGTAGGATTAATGTTCCTTAAATAATTGGGTGCACTCAGAAAAATTTGGTGGATAAACATAAACATAGTGAAACAACTTAAGACCTGCCCGGTCCGCTTAATAATTGAATTGCGAAAGGTTATTGGATACCATCAGTGTTAGGTGGTTTTGCCCTTTAGATCTCCCACAACTGGTTAAAAAAAAAAAAAAGGCTGACATCAACTTGGACTCGGAGTAATCCAGAGATGTTACTTCACTCATCCGAGCAACCAATATTTTAATCCAGCCTGAAGTTTTATGACGTACTTTCCTGTTTTGTCTGGGCCGCAGATTTTTCACTTTCATTCCATTACCATTTCCACTCCATCCACCTTGTATCATGAAATTACTATTCCTTTACCACTCTATCCATTACTATTATAGTAAAATTACCACTCCATCCACCTTGTGTTAAAAGCTTAAGTCATCGATGTATTAAATACTATGTCACAAATAGTATTAACATAGCCAAAACTCTTGTAACATAATAGTAAAATTATTGTTACTCCAATATAATTTATTTGGATCCGAATTTTTTTTTCTTTTAGTTAATGATAATTAAAAATTATAATATTAATGTATACATACAACTCTCTAAAGTAAAGTCGCAATAAAGTAATTAAAAAGGACATAAAACCCGATCGGTTTTTCTTTTCTTTAAAAGTTATAGTGGATTATAATTAAAACATAAATATGATATGGATAGGAATGCAACCAAGATGGATTTGAAATGGGTCTTTTGAAATCCGAACTAGATCCGATTCTTAATGGGGTGTCTTAGAACCTGAGAAAAACTCTATTGGGTTTATTTAATCATTCCCAAAAACCCTACCCGATAGGGTTTTAAGGAACTCATAACCCGATCCGATTCCAAGATTTTCAATTTTTTTCTTAAAAAAAATAACAAAAAGATGAATTTTATTTAAGTTATTAATGATGCAAACATTTATATTGAAAGAATGAATTTTACACAACAATATCATATAAAAGGATGCAAACATTTCATTTCCACTTAGTTTCATTTATATATAAGATAAATGAGATTCTTATCTTAATAACTTAATATATTTTATTTTTTATTTTAAATTTATGCCAGATTGGGTTTTCTCAACAAATTACATATAAATCCGAAACCCGATCCGATAACTTATTGGATTTTTTTTTTTTTTTAAATCTCAAAACCTGTCCTAAAACCCCATAGGTTGGACAGTATAGAATTTTTAGTTGGTCGAACAAGTCAAGTACCTTATAACGATCCGCCTTAATTGCATCCCTATATACGAATATATTAAGAGAGAAGAAAAGAGATTTGGGAATTAACCCTCTCTTTATTTTGCCCTTTCCTTGTGAACATTTTATATGGTAAGCTTTTCTTTTATCTTTGTTCCCTCTTCACTAAACATAATTACAAGGAGCACAAGATTTCTTATCATTCTCCATCATACAATTATTATTGATAACAATCTTACTCCGCCTAATAAATCCAAGAAAGCTTCACTTTGCCAGAAGTTTCCAACTCCAGTCTCCAACCCCCCTCCCCCTTTAAAAAACCTAATACTTCACTCTTCCTGCCTTGCCAATAAAATTCAAATCCCTCTCTCCCCTCTAATTCCCAAACATGCCCTCCATTTCCCTGCTCCTCCTCCTCCTCCTCCTTCTGTTCCTGCTAACCCCACCATCCATCTCCCAGCCCATATTCTTCCCCTTAACACACACCCTCTCCACAACCCAACACAACACCACCACCCACCTCCTCAAAACCACCACTACTCGCACCACCACCCGCTTCCACCACAACCGCCACCGCCACCGCCAAATCTCCCTGCCCTTATCCCCTGGCAGCGACTACACGCTCTCTCTAACACTCCACTCCAAACCACCCAATCCATCTCCCTCTTCATGGACACCGGAAGCGACCTCGTTTGGTTCCCATGCAAACCCTTCACGTGCATTCTATGCGAAGGCAAGCTCAAGCCCCAACCTTTGTACATCAACCTCTCCTCGTCCGACACCTCCCACGTGCCCTGCCAATCCACCCAATGCTCGTCCGTCCATTCCTCGAATCCAAACTTCTCATCCTCTTCCTCTGACCTCTGCGCGATAGCAGGGTGTCCCCTCGAATCCATCGAGACTGGAGACTGCGCCGCCTACTCCTGCCCGAAATTCTACTACGCATATGCTGACGGCAGCTTCACAGCGAAGCTATATCGGCATGCGTTTTCGATACCGCGGTCGTCCTCTCCATTCGTGTTGAGGAACTTCACCTTCGGGTGCGCCCACTCGGCCCTCGCGGAGCCCATCGGCGTAGCTGGGTTCGGCCGAGGGGAGCTGTCCCTGCCTGCCCAATTGAGTAAACTCCTCTCGCCGCAGTTGGGCAACCGTTTTTCTTACTGTTTGGTGTCGCACGAGTTTGACTCGGACCGACTTCGCTCACCAAGTCCGCTCATCCTCGGTCGCCCCGAAACAAAATCAAAGAGCTTCGGCAACAGAGGAGAGAGCGAGTTTGTTTATACACGAATGTTAGAGAATCCGAAACACCCGTACTTTTACTCCGTCGGGCTCGCCGGTATTTCCGTCGGAGGGAGGAACATCCCAGCGCCCGAGAGCTTGCGGGCGGTGGATAAAGATGGCAATGGGGGGATGGTGGTTGATTCCGGTACTACGTTTACGATGCTGCCGTCAAGTTTGTATAACTCGGTAGTGGCCGAATTCGAGCGCCGGCTCGGTAAAGTCTACGAGCGAGCGAGCCGGATCGAAGACTCGACCGGGTTGAGCCCGTGTTATTACTCGAATGGTGATGTCAAGGGAGTGATTAATGTGCCGAGTTGGTGCTTTATTTTGTGGGGAGCAAATCGGGTGTGTGCTGCCTAGGAGGAATTATTTCTACGAATTTTTGGACGGTGGAGATGGGAGGAAAAAGAGAGCCGTTGGGTGTTTGATGTTGATGGACAGTGGAGATGAAGCGGAAATGGGAGGTGGGCCCGCGGGGATTTTGGGTAATTATCAACAGCAGGGTTTTGAGGTGGTTTATGATTTGGAGAAAGGGAGGGTTGGGTTTGCTAAAAGACATTGTGCTTCTCTATGGGATAACCTTAATAAATGATGATAAAAAATTTTCGGTCTGACCCGGTCGGTTCGGATGTATAAATCCGATGCAGATGATTTGGTTGATCACACGGGTCGAATGCCATCGTTTGAGCGGTTCAATTCAATGCTGGAATTGATTTGGATTCGACAATTTCGATGGTGGGAAAGGCCGGATGGGAGGATTGAATTGGAATTTAATTTTAGGTTGTATATGAAAGTTAAGTTTTTTATTTTCTTGTTTTGGTTTTGGTTTTTATGCATATGAAAATTGTATATTTCCATGTTAATATTGTTTGGAGAAGATGGTAGGTTTTTTTTTTATTTTTTTTTTTTTTTTTGTTGGGGGGGGGGGGTAAAAATATTTAGGTAAAGAAAGGTGAAAGGAAAAAAAAAAAAAAAAAGACAAAGAGTTTGAACGAGTGTGTTTGTACATATTGTGCAGTGGGTTCATACCTTTTCTTTATTTATTTTTCCCCTTTCTTGTTGTTGATTCGTGCATTGGGTTCATGATGTTGCGGTTACTACTTACAGTAACTTTTATGAAAATGAGCGGCATATGATAATAGAAGGTTTTGGACTTTTAAGGGACATGATGTAGTTATCCATGTTATGTTATTCTTTTAAGGTGCGGAGAGTCAAGAATGCATAACAAATAAAGAGTTTAGACAACATGTGTTTTATAAAAAAAAGAAAGAAAGAAAGAAAGAAAAGGGAGAAAATGTATTCCTGCTTGCACTATGCTTTGATTTGAGGATGGAGAAGGAAGGGGGAGGGATTGGAAAGTAAAATTTTTATTTTTTCCTATTTTTGAGAAGAAAGGAAATGGGAAATTAAGCGTGTTAAGGGAAAGAAAACATTCTTTTCGACCTACCAAAAACAGTTCTTTTTTATTTGGAGAGAAACAGGAGGGAATTAAAATAAAAAAGCAATTATATTCATAAAATAAATGGAAAGTTATAAGATGCAAGGGATTTTATGGTATTTTAATAAACTAAAAAATTAAACTACTGATTTTCTTTTTACTTTCTTTTCCTCCTTATCCAAACAAAAAAATTATAATAATTACTTATGTTTTCTTTCTAATCTATTTTTTTCTCCGGATAGTGGCAAATAAAGTATCTATATTTTCAATTTTTGGTAATTTAATAATCTAAATTTAAATTTTGATAAATGAAGTAATAAAGTATCTTTATTAACAATAATATGCATTACATTATCATTTACATCATTAGTAAAAAAAATTTAGGGAAAAGGAAAAAAATATTTATGTTTTTAAAAAAATTATAAAATTGTCATCGGGATCAAAATAATCCCGATTTTAGGCAACTTGACCTCGTCTCTTAAAGAGAGGAGGTCGCTACTGCCTGACTTCGTCTCCTCAAGAGACGAGGTCACCTTCGTAAACACCTCGACTCTTCAAGAGACAAGGTCAGGCCAAATTCTTTCACTTCCCTTTTGTTCCTTGAAAAACATATTCATTTTACATTCATAACAAAATTTGTAAAAAATTATATAAAAACCGTTATATAAGCAATTAGCCATCCTCCCCCAAGGTTAAACAACTTCCAAACTTCAGTAATATTTCGAAACTCAATCCAACAAAACGCAGTTTTCATCCCAATTCATTCAACCATAAATGTATTGTCAAACTTTTCATCACAAACATAAGATAAAACTCAAAGAAAATAAAATACGAAATCAATGACCGATTATTTGTTTTCATCAAATGTACACGAGAAAAGGAATACAGTAATCGTAAAAAACTAAGAATCTATATCCAATAATAAAAAAAAAAAATTGAGAAATCTCCTATCTACTACTAGTGGTCTCTACCCCGCCTCCCTTGTCCCTGTCTCACAAAGGTACGGGCGAATGGTGTACGTTGATAAGGATGCTATATGGATAGATCAATTTGTGTAATTGTGTCATCCTCATCTCCACCAGCACCACCTAATGAATGAATCTAGTTCCACCTGTGTGAGTCCCTCCCCCATATCATGTGATGGCAATGATCTCCTCTTTTGTGGAGCTAGGGGGTATGAAACTCACTATATGATGGGTCTGGCATGGGGGTGTCCAATAGATATGTATGTGATGATAACGATGGACCAGCCTCGTGATGAAGGAACTGGGAAGAGCCAGGCTAATCAAATGATGGTACATGGGACCGCTCAGGCTCTTCCACAATCTGTATACCTCGGCTGCTACCTCACTCCTGACCCCGTCCCCGTCCACGCCTCTCTCTATGTAGACGTTGTCTCTTACCAGGCTGTGGTTGTAGGTCATTAGATGCTAGTCCTACTGCTGGTACTAGTGGCGGTGGATCATTTAAATTGAGCTCCATGAACTCTTCAACTACACGATAGACATCTTGTGCAGTGGAAGAAGTAATATCTGGATGCATATCTAGGACTCTATAAATGAAATCTGCCTGCAAGCAATATAAAAAATGTGGAGTAATAAATCATGAAAACAAAATACATCTCCTTATACAGGTTATCAAGTCAATGACCTTACCATATAGCGTATGATAGCCCATGTGCGACTGATCCAGCGTTGGATGATAGCGTGGTACCATTGGAAGTAATCATCAAATATACCAATAAGCATATCTGGCATATCGACAATACAATCATGCCGACCATCCCACTCAGCTATCTACCTAGTATGCTCTGCCTGCTAGTTCCACTCGGAACGCCCCCGCATGTCAATCTCGTGTGGGACTCTCATGTCGTCAGGTGGGTGTGGGATCCCCTAGAATCCACCTAGAAGGACAAATGGAGAGTAGAACTCACTTTCATACCATGCTCTCATAGTTGGGGTAGGCAAATGGATATCAGTATCACTATCACCATGTGAGTGAGGACTGGGTGGAGAAGATGGGGATGGGGACGAGGACGGGGACGGGGACGAGGACGAGGACGGGACAGGGACAGGATAGTGTTCTTTCTTGGTAGTGACGTCGTGCATTTGTTTTAGTATAGCGACGTAAAGTTTTCAGATACTCCATTATTTATAGACTATAGTAGAAGCAACTTCTATTGCAATTTGCAAGTGTAAACGTGATTGTGTGAAAGATGAGTAGGCACTAGTGAAGGGTCTTGTAGCAATGTGGCCACATCCGTAAAGGTATATTATAGGACTAGGTGTGGGAACCTCTTTAAAAAAAAAATTGGCTTACCTTGGCCATTAAAAAGAAAAAAAGAAAAAAAAGCTGACGTAGACACATTGTCGTTGGCCACCAGTTTTATATATATTGAAACTAAGCACCAGGTTGTAACTTTTACCTATTTTGAAGCATTTTTAGCTCTTAGTTTCTACAACTGTGTTAATCCTTTACTCGTTTCTAATTCATATATCATTGACATTTTCTCACTTTTTATTTACATATTGATATGGTAGAAAACAACAACAAACAATAGAATTTTCTCAATTTCAATGGGTTTGATGACTCATAGATTTTTGGAAACACAACGTAGGGTGAATCAGATGAAGAACCCTTAATATGCAGCACCTATGTCCTTGCCACCAATACCAACATGTATTTTTAGACAAGAAGTAGCTGGAGCGAAGTATTTACAATCTTCACCAACATTCACACAATCACCTTCCATGGCCAGTAGAAACAATAGAGGAGTATTTTTTGTTGTGTCTAAGATATGCAATCAACTATCTTCGTGTTTCGTGAAGATTTAAACAGATGTACATAGAGTTTGTAAAGCCATATCGTTTAAAGCAAACAGCTATCTACACTTGATTATGTGACTAGGTGAAATTTTTATGTTCAAAATGTTCATTAGGCATCGAAATGTCAAAAGGCACTAACTTATTTATGCAGTACCCTACTCAACTCTAGGGATGCAACCGAGATGGGTCATTATAGGGTACCCGGCCCATTCGAACAATTAAAAACCTTATAGGGTCACGGGGCGGGTTTGAGAAATTACATGCCGACCCTATAGGGTTTTGGGTTAGGTTTAGGTCATTAAAAAAATCCGATGGATAACCCGAATTCGTCTTATTATAAACAATTTTAAAAATTGAGTTTGAAATTTAAAAAAAAAATAAAAACTCTACTAATTTTTGTCTTTAAAAATTGTTGTTAATAGTTTTAACTTTATTTTTTTTCTAATTTTTAATTTTATCTCTTAAAAAATTAGTTTTACAATATTATTATTTTTTATTGTTTAACAAATAAAATAGCTAGTTCTATGAGCCTATGAATTGACGAGTGTGCTGCAACTAACCTAGCTTAGTTTAGACAATAATGAAGTCTAGTTGTCGGCCTACCACCCATTATTTTGTTGGAAGATACAATTGAATTTAACTATGAGTTGAAAAAGGAAAAAAAAAAAAGAAGAAGAAATCAAGCGGTCACGGGGCGGGACGGGTCAGGATCAAAACCCTATAGGGGTGGGTTTGGGTATTGATTAGAAAACCCTATAGAGTTGTAGGTTGGGTTTATGATACCTTATTGGGATACGAGTCGAGTTCGAGTCTTATGTGACCCGTCCAAAACCAACCCCAGTTGCATCCCTACTCAATTCCTCCAATCTTAACATTGGTATGATGGAGAGTCGGGATTGGCAAATAACAAACATTTATCAGGTTGCTACTACCCCACCAGCAACTGGGTACTCCTCTACTTAGTTGACCTTTCAGACGTACTGAGTAATATAATTCTGATCCTAATCTAGCCACCACTATGTCTGCAATGGCTAGTAAGTTTCCCGATTATTTTGTCCCCCGTCCCTTACTCTTCTATGTTGCAACAATGTTAAATCCAGGGTATAAGTTCCGTGCGACTGAAGCACTCCTCAATGAATTCTATAAGAATATCGGTGTAGCCAATCCAGAATCCGAGGTCGCAAGTCTTCATACTGCGGCAACAAATTTGCTCAAATGCTTGTATCGATGTCATGATCAACGAATCCATAGCCATCCTAACCACAACAATCTAGCAATCACTTTGTTGAACTTATATGTTCAATGCAAATTTTGATGAGACGGTATAATACACAATGAACTATTCAGTTATTATAAACTACACTTAGTCAAGTTTATATATGTGCATGTTATGTATTTTGTGGATTTTCTACAAGTTTTTTAGTGGAAACAATATTGATCGAGTGCAAGACGAGCCAAGTGTGATAAAGTCCAAGCCAAAGTTCAACAAGTTCAAAAATATGTTGAATCAGTGGTCGAGGGTTAGTCAAGGGCGAAATGAGTCGAGTGTTCAAGGCGCAACAAGTTAAAGAAATGAACAAACTTATAGCAGGTCACGTCAAGGGTTCGACGTGATGAAGTTTTGGGTGTAACCAACTCTAAAACTAAGACTCGATAAAGATAAAATGAACACAGTGTTGGTTATGGGTCAAGTCGAAGCCTCGACATGTTAAAAGTTATGGCACGACAATTCAAATTTGAGGCTCAAAGAAACATGTGTGTGGAGAGGCTATTGAGGGCAAAGTTGGGGTGCGGCAGGACAAGCATTTGAGGCACAACAGCTTATATATTAAAGCTGATGTGGCAAAGAAAAAGTCATTGAAGCGCATTAAATGTTTGGTAGATTATAGACGTTGGCTCTAACGGAATTTTGACATTCAAATGTTATACTCAGTTCTGGGAGAAAATAGCAAAAAGAAGAGAGAACGAAGTGCTAAATTTATTTACGAGCTCTTTATTGTAATAAAAAAATATTTATTTTTCTTGTTCTCTTGTATATAATTTTGCAAATCATAAAGAGAGATAAAATACACTCTAGTTCTTTGTTCTTATTTATTTCTACTAATTTAAGAGCATTTAAAGAGAGGAAATATTTTATTTCCTAAGTGATGCAATTGCTCATCTTGAGGTAATTTATGAAATTAATACAAGTGGTGGTGAAGACCTCAATCGAGGCACTCGGTGGACCGTTGAGAGTAAGAAGTGGACCAAACTCCATGTTAAGATATTGGCTTGATATTCTCTATCCCCATCCTTTTTATTTCAACATTATATCTGTTTTTATCTATCTGCTATAAATTATTTTATTTTGATTTGTTAATTTATTTGGGCTTTTGAGACAAATACTCGATTCACCTCCTCTCTCTCTCTCTCTCTCTCTCTCTCTAGTATTCCTAGTATATTTTCACACTCATCATGAGTTTTCTCAACGAGGAGTAACTAAATTACCCAAGATGTTGGGAGCAACCGTATGACTTCTAAGGAAATCTTTAGTAACATGCTAGTGTACGAGATTGAACAACTTGATGAGGAGGAACCGGAAGCAGGAGGGGGGAATGGAGGGGATGATTTCAATGTTCTTAGTTGATGAAAGAAGAGGACACACATGATGCTGGTATTTTCCATATTGGCAAAGGATATTTTGGCTTCTTCGACTTTAATAGTTTCATCAAAGTTAGCTTTTAGTTGGAGCGAACGAGTTCTCAAACCACACCACTATAGGTTAAAGATGCTATTGTTGAAGCATGTGTGTGCTTAAAAGATTAGATCAATGACGTTAGTAGGAAGCAGATGAACCCACATTTATGGTGGCCCAAGGATGGTAACTTGGGATCAAGGGGGTCATTATCACTATCGGATTTGTAACAATAGACACAGATAGAACAGTAAAGCGAGGCTGGACTTGGAGGGGATTTCTAGGAGGGTATATATGGTTAATAAGATTTTCTTTTATAATCTTTTTGTAATTTTTTTGTGGTTAAAAAAATGCTATTAATAAAATTTAATTTTGTTATAAATAAATTAAGTAAGCATGTTTAAAATTTAGTATAAATTAATTAATATTATTATATTATTTGATAATTTCATTTTTTTAATGTTTCCTTAAAAAATTAAGGTTAATATGTTAAGTAATATAATTAAAATCATTTCGAAAAAATAAAATGTACTAAATATATTATATTTTTTTAAAGAAGACAAATTTATTCAATTAAAATAATAAAACAAAACAATTTATTGATTTAAATACAATTTGTTACATCCTGGAAAATTAATTCGTACAATCTCACCATAATTATCAAAGGTTTATGGAGTTTGCCCAGCTCATAGTTCATAAACATCTTATAACTACTAGGCTCATTAAATAATACCGCACTTAAAAGATACTTACAGAAATGGAGACTATAATTAAGTTTTTGGTACTTATGGGTACTATTCAAAGCATTTTGTGTTGTTTTTTATGGGTTCCTTACAAAAGAAGTTGTAGGGTGGTGATCATAATTCCACGTGCTCAGTAAGTGGCCAGAATCTTGCGATACCTTTCAAAGCATTTAGCAAACACGTTTATTAAATGTATACATGATCAAATACTATGCCATCCACATGATGTTGACCGGTTCATCACGAGATTATAGAAATTTACCCTACTCTAATCTGGGTTTCGAAGAGTTTGAACACATATTCATCTTCTATTGAACTGAGAATGTGCAATGGACCGTTGTCCTCCCAAAAAGTGCTTAGGACTATCCTCAAATAGCTTGTAGCCTTTATTGCGACCTTCTCTCTTGTCACTTAGTTCAATAAAGGTTAGAAGAAAAAATCTCATTCTCACCTGAACGGTCGGTTTGATAGACGCAAGATGTTTGATGTCTCGTGTAATGCGAGTCGTTTTATGAAGGTCCAAATAAATTCTTATAATACCCGGTTTACTTTAGATGATCACCCAATTCATCATATCATATCAAGCAATTATAAGACAAACAAACATTTATTTAATCACATGCATTTATTTTTTAGGTTACCATTCACACACAATATATCGACATAAAGATTCTTTAAGAATAGCTATGAAGCTGGACCACTTACCAAAAATGGTTTCGTGTGTGGAATAAGTTATGGAGTAATACCTAAAAGAATGATTTTGAGGAGATGAATTAGTGTTATGATGCAAGATTTTAATTGTAGTTATAGTATGATTATACTATAAGTTTATTGAGGAATAAAATAACTTTATTAGAAGATTCACCACATTTATAAGTTGGTATATAATGAACTAATGAGCTTAGTTTGCTTTTATTAAAAGCTTTGTAAAATTAAGCACTTTTAGGTACTTAAGTAATTTGATAGGTTATAATTTTATTTAGAAAATCTTGAAAGTATTCTAAATAGTTTGATAAGTGGGTATAGCTAGAAAAGTTATTCTAATTATATACATGATAGTTGTCAATTATAAATTCAAGGTTATTGCTTTTAGGAGTTGTTAAGATTTAAACCTTATAACTAATTATTACATTAATATCTTGTAATTTCTTTATTGGGTATGCATATTATTATTGGTACCAATACACTTAATTAAGTAAAGTTTTAAGGTGGTTATGAATGTTTAGTATAGTTTTCATAATTTCTTTATTTACTGGCTATAATTGATATTTACTAGTTATAAGTTATAAATTGGTGTAAATATTAAAAAAATGTGAAAAAATTTGTAATTGTCAATAATGTCAGTATGAATATCATGGAGTAATATATAATATTTTATTAATTTTTAGAAATCGTTTAGATATTTTATACTAGTAATTCGGATTTCACTATTCTTGGTATTTCCGCAGCTATAATCATATAATTTTATATGTTGTAACTAATATTATATTGTACTTACTACAAAATTTTGGAGCCGAAAGAATAAGTTTTGGTATTGCAATTAATCCTCGTCGGAGATTAGCAACACTTCACTGGCGCCACCATAAGACGGTGGATTTACTTTCTTCAAGGTTGTTGGACAGACTTCCCCTAATTTTAGACTCCTAAATTTTGAATTTGTTGATTTTATGATTTCGGATGTGAGTGTGGTGAATTTTACAAGTTCTAGGCAGTATTTATAGCGAAATTCTAGAGTTCTGTAAATTCGATAAAAATTACCAGGTGTTAATATTTTTTCATGCAAAAATTACCACGTAAACCATACATTTTACACGTTCATACTGGAAGTTACAATGATTTTTAACAAATTTTAAGTAATTTTCCTAATTTAGACACCTAATTTGCATGCATGCAATAATTTTCCTTAATTTATCTTCATTTAAAAAAAAATATGACATCTGTTTTCACAAAATTTCCCAATTTTTCCTGTTTTTTTGCAGAGTTTTGATTGATGTTTGTGTCTCCATTTGGTAATTGTTTAATTAATTTGCTCCTTTTTAAGTGAATTTGTTGTTTTTTTGGGAATTTTCCTTCAATTTTTCCAAAATTTAGAGTTTTTGGTTTTCCAAAATGATTATGGCATTTCTAGTGGCTTGATAATTTTTGTCTCCCATTTTTGGTGTTTTGTAGGGGAATTTAGGAATATTTAAGTTAATTTAAGGGTATTTTAGTCTTTTTACTACTTTAATTTAGCTTTATTTGATAAATTCAGCCAAATGTTACACTATTCATTGATTTGTCTACATCTAATTTACCTTAATTTACTTTTCATTCTTACTATTACTTAATTACAATTTACTAGTACATATTTTACTATTTACTATTAACCTTGATTATTTACTATTTACCTTTATTATTATATATATTTTATTAATTACGGAGTTTTATTCATTTATTTTTATTTGAGTTTTAAATTTCTTATATTAATTTCCAATCTTTGATAATTTTTTTTTTTATTTTCAAGAGTAATTTATTCAATTCTAACTATTATCTTACTTAGTTCATATTTTAGTAACATGAAAGTTCATATATTATTTTAGGGTTAAATTTTTTTTTTATTCTATGAAAATCGGGGTATCACACAATTTACAATAAATTAAAAAGACAAATCAATATTTCTTATATTATTATTTAAAAAAAGGCTCAGATATTGGTTTGTGTGTCTTACGTGCCATACTATATTGTGCTGTACTAGCCCACTTATTTTTGTGTACTTCATGTATTGCGTGTTGTGTGCGGACCCGCAAATAGGGATGCAACTAGAGCGGGTCATTATAGGGTACCCGACCCGTCCGAACTGTTAAAAACCCTATAGGGTCGCGGGGTAGGTTCGGGTTATTAAAAAAACCCAATGGGTAACCCGAACCCATTATAATATAAATAATCTAAAATTAAGTCTAAAATTTTAAAATTACAATTATGCAATACAACTGCAATCTGCAGTAGGGGTCTTATCAATTTCTTCATCTCTAGTTTTGTCAATTTCTCTCTCTCTCTCTCTCTCTCTCTCTCTCTCTCTCTTTCTTTCTATCTTTGTGTTTTCTGTCTCAGTCTCTCTCTCTCTCTCCTTCTCTCTCTCTCAAGTTCTCTGCCTTTTTTGTCATTTTAATCCAGATATAATAAAAGCATTAATGTGTACTCAAAGTTGGTTGTTAAATTCTGGAATTGGTATGAGATTGTTTAATTTATTGTTGAAAGTTCTTTTTACCACGCATTTTTTAATATATGTAATGAAGTTATTTTCTTTTTCTTTTATTCTTTTAATTTTGTAGGTTTAGAGATACTTGAATTTGAAGAACCTGAAGAAGGGGGTGAAGAAGTGGAATACAATAATGAAGATGACAAGTGAAGATAATGATTGATGATGACTTCATAATTATGCTATTAATTTATTTTGGTTGATCCGGTGATGTTGATGCATTGTTTATTTTGGTTGGTATGGTGGACTGAGCTTCGAGTTTATGTTTATTATTAGATGGTTCATTTGATGATGTATTTTATTTGCTTTTGTCATTAATGTATTTTGAAGACGAGTGGAAAATTAGAAACAAGTGTGTTGGAAGGTTGGTTTTTTTGAGTTATTGTTGGAGAGTGAATGAAGTGTTGGTAAGTTGTTAATGTGTTTTGAAAATATGTTTTTCTAATCTTGAGTCTTTACAAGGTACGATTCCTACATATGTATTATGTATATTTATGTAAATAAAGTAATGTCTTTTCATTTACATTTGAAAATCTTCTTATGATAGTTTTAAATCTTTATATTTCTTAATAAAGTTGTGTCATATCTTGTAAAATTCGTTCAAACATAGTTGTAACTAACTATTGTACTCGTATAGGATAAAATTATCGTTAAAAATTGTAATTTAACTAAGTGTTGAGAAGAGGAAAAAAAAATTAAGCGAGTCGCAGAGGAAGCGGGATGGGTTAGGATCAAAACCCTACAGGAGCGGGTTTGGATATTAAAAAGAAAACCTTAAAGGGTCGCGGGACAGGTTTGAAAAACCCAATTGGAAAGCGGGTCGAGTTTCAATCTTATATGACCCGACCCATTGCAAAGTCGTTCCGACTCCTTACCCGCAAATGCTCGTGCTTTTATCTTTACCTTCACATACTGTGCATTCTATACTAGAATCGCGACCCCTTGATCATCCCTACATTAACTCCAATAAAGTAAGTACTTCGGTGAATTACTATGAAATTAGTAAAAGATACGTATAATAATCCTAAAGTAATATATTATGTATCGGGTAACATCAAATCAAACGTACAATAACTCGAGCTGGAGGTACGTACGTATGTACTGGTGAAAGGACAGACTTTAGCAGAAGTATTGCTTGGGTAAGTGGAGTTATGCCCTCAGAGCACGCCATGAAATATTGATATGTACCATTTAGATAGGTATGATGTAGTGATGGTGATTTTCGATTGGAGTACTGTTTTGTGCTACAAATGCTGGATCTTTTGTCAGTGAATTTTTATGATTTCAGGGCAGCGTGGCACTGGCTGATTCGGATGCTGCCCCCATGGACCACCGTTTTGTCCCTTTTCTTATTTATTTTATTTTCTTTAGTTTTTATTTTTTTATTTTATTTTATTATATAATATTATCCAAAGCTCAAGCTGAATAAGAATATGCAAAAAAACCGATGAAACCGAAAAACCAAACCGAAACCATAAAACCAATCCGAAAAATATGGTTAATCGATCCGCTGGTTTCAATATAGGATTATGGTTTTTATTTTTTCCGATTTTCGATTTCAGTTTCAGTTTTGGTTTGTGACTATAAAAAACGGATGATTAACGGTTAATCGTTTCAATATTTATAAGTATATTATATATATAATTTACATATACATATAATTATTTTTTAAAATACATATATGTGTGATTTACATATACATATAATTTACCTATGTTAATATTTCTTGGATTTCGATTAAAATACTATTGTCTTATGTTTAATGGAGTTAATGTGGTAATTGATTTAGTTTGATTTTATTGATAATGAAATATCCAAAGGTTTATTTTTCCTCTTTTCCTTAATTTGATTTTCTTTTTTTTTAGCTTTTGTAATATATACAATAAAAAACTCTATTCTAAAGGCTAAAATTTAAGGTTTATTGAAATTATCAATTTGATTTGTTGAGACCATTACATTAAATGGTTAAAAATAAAAAATCAAACAAATTTACCGAATAAAACGGTTAACCGTCGTTAAGGTCAGCCCACCATGGACTATACTTATTTCAAGGGATTGGTCTTGTTCTATATTTAGAATCCAGCTCTAGGGATGCTCACGGATCGGTTAACTAGTCCGTTGTCCTATTTTTTGAACCTAATCATAATAATCAGTTTTTTAATGTATGGATCCTTAATCAGATAAATTGAATATAGAAAAATATTGATGGGCATGGGTATAGTGGAAATTTGTCAGCAATCAAAAAGTTTTTTTTTTATTTTTATCCAATTAATTTTTTCGTGAACTATATGATAAATTTATTAAAACTCCTGCCCTTTTTTCTTTTTCTTTTTCTATATTTACTTAATTTAACTAAAGTCAAAGGTTGATATATATATATATATATATATATCTAAAATCTATTGGTTTTAGTTAGGAGGATATACAACTATATAAATTTAATTAGCTTATTTAATATAATTTTTTTTAGCCATTACAATAAGATAGTAGGATTTGAATCAGATACATCTCATTTGAGAGAGCAAGAAAGATACCACTAGGATACAAAGCCATAATCCATACAAACATAGAAATTTCTAAGCATGCATTTTTCTTATCCATTTGCTTATCACCATAAACAAATATTGAAAACGTGACCAGCTAAACATCTCTGTGAGGCAGTTTGTGTCTAAATTATAAGGACTTGTAACCACCTCGTGGAAGGGTGGGAGTGGGTCCAACCCATGGACCCATGAGGTCCTAGGCTTCCTGGTAAGTTAAACTCGTCCCTTTCTAACATTGTATTAATTTTTAAATTATTTTTTTAATGGAGGATCCATTTGGATCTGCCAACTCTGGCTAATGGACAACACGTCCACTTGGTAGGTTCCATCATGGTCGGTTTGGATCTGTTCTAAAGAGATGTTTATGACCAACTAGTATTATATGTACTATTATTGATAGTCTTATTAACGAGAACAAAGTTACTAATCTTCATTATTTTGAGTTATTAGATTTTATAATTTACAAGTCTATATTATAAGCAAAAACCAAATTCCTACCGTTATTTTTTTTCTTTTTTACATTTATGAGCCTAAAGACTTTGTCATTTGTCTTGGAAAATCATATTTATGGTTTATTTTTAATGTATCGTCTTTAAATGAGAATGTGGAAGTGGATATATTAAAATAGAGTAAAACAAATAAATAATTTTTATATTTTACTTTGTATTGAAAGATGTGATGAGTTGTTTTTCTTATAAATACTATCTTATTATTCGCCAGTATCAACGTGTCTATATTTATACTCTATTGGTGCCTTAATTCTGCTAGTAGAGTAGATTTAATCTTAACCTCTCAAGAAGTAGACCTCCATGACAAAATCAGGTTGATCAACATCGAAAGGTTATCTGTTGTGACTACTCCAACGGCTAAGTTACTATAACATTAGAGGTAATGAATAAATAAAACGGCAAAGTATGAGTTAGGTGTTACCAACTTGCCTAAAGACATCTCGAGGTAATATTTATTAGAGAGTGGCGATCAGTGGTAATTGCGCGCAGTTGTATGTTCATGGAGTTAGTAGAGTGCATGAAGGTCACTAGAGTTGTGATAACTAGGACATAAAGCCACTTCCTAAGAATGTAGGGGTTTTAGTGACACTATCCGAGCAAAGTGACCACATGTTGAGCAGGACAGTTATGGTCGAGCAGATTGGTCATTACATTAGTCCTCTTTGTTTTGTTATGGTTGACCGAGCTTGGTTTAGAGGTCCACTAATAGATCACTAGGTTGTCCCACACTCTAATTGGGAAAATTACATTAGAATATTTCATTGTTTTGAGATAAATTCATTTAAGGTATCAACGTTGCTAGTCATTTAAGGTATCAATGTTGCTAGTGATTAAAAAAGGAAATTAAAGTTTCACAAAATGAATCAAATGAGATATCAATGTTTGCAAAATTCAATTAGAGTATCAATGTTTAGGTTTGTTTTCACTTAAGTTTTCTTACTTTTTTTTAAGGTCAATTATTAATATCTTATTTGACATATTTGCAAAACGCTGATACCTCTTTTTAACGATTTGAAATATTGATACCTTAAATTAATTTATTCCTAAATGTTGATTCATCTTTTTAACTACTTGAAACGTTGACACCTTAAATGAATTTACCCTCAAACATTAATACTTTTCGATGTAATTTACCTTGTTTTAATAAGGTTAAGCCGAATTTGAGGAGCTTTAAGTCTAAATTTACCCATGAATGGTTGTCCCCATTTACTCCTTTTAGTGAGAAGTTAGCAAACAAAGTAAGCTTAAAAGATGGTTTCTGATAAATTTATTTTACTTTATTCCATTCATAGGAATTTATGCTTAATCTGATATATTTTTTAGGTAAATTCCTATGAATCTTGTGCTTTTATTATTTAAATACTGTTTTTCAGCTCATAGAATTAAAAGAAGGAAAAACAAAGTTTTTTGGATGAGATTTGTAGTAAAACAATAACAATTATGAAAAGCAAAACTTAGTTAGGCCTGTAAAGGACTCATTAAGGGCAAAAAAACAAGGCAAAATGGCCAGTTACATCCTAGATCAAGCCTTCGACATGACCCTTAACTTCTGTATTGGGGTAATCAAGCCCTAGAATTCATGATATAGATTCTGTGTGTCATAATGTCGAGCTCTAAATTCAAGCCATGACTGAGGTTGGACAAAAATTATACCTTTGTTTAGAAAAAAAACGGCTTGGAGCCCAACAATTGAGCCCTCAACAAAGTTGATGAATCCCTCGGTTGAATCGAGACAAGAATTTGAGCTTTTTAGCAGAAGACCACAAAGTAGATCGAGCCTTAACTTTCACGCAACATTGGAGTACTCGTATGCTGGCATATAAATAATGACAAATTCCGTCATAAAGAATCTGCTACGTTAGTGAATAAAATCGTCATGATTTCTATGTCTGATCCTATATAAATAAACGTACACAAGCACCTAATAAATACGTAGAATAGTATTATTATCATATGTAACAAATTTTCTAACGTAGAATAGAGACATAATTCATAGGCAAAAGAACTATTTCTTCTTGCTAAAAAGTCTCAAAGTTTTATGGGTAAGTTCATTGTAAATCCAATGTCTGTTTTTGCAAGACTCTATGCTTGATTTGTAATTTCATCTTTAATTCTATATTATTTCTTCAGAAATTGTGCTTACTGTCTACATCCATGAAGAAATAATCATTTAACTAAGGATTTGTGAATCTAAGACATAATTCATATGATTTCAAAGTGTTTTAATGAATCAACCAGGTATTTGTAATTAATAAAAACTTAATTTTGTGGGTCTAAATGAGTGGTACATCTTTTAGATTATTGTCTGATTTTAAAACTGAATAGATTTGGAGATCATTCTTTTGAATAGATATTGGCTACTAATAGAGTTGCTTATTATCGCCTTGAGAGAGGGATGGTGAAACTTTCCGTCGCTTATTTTTAAAATTCATTAGCTCGATTTTAAATCTAGGGATTCTTAAACATTATGTGGATCTAGACTACTGATAACTTGTAAAGTGATTCTAGTGATTTGGTCTAGATCTAAAGTTACTGACTTTGAGAGAGACTTTAACTTACCTTAGTGAATCCAATAGAACAGATATACTAGTGAACAACTCTATGAATTTGTTGATAAATCACATAATAAGGACTTGGTGAGTACGGTAGATGCCAACGATCCTTTGGAATACGACTTAATATTTTTCTATGTTACTTCTATAGGTGCACTTGCCTACTGTTGGTAATTACTTCCGAAATTGAGCATAATCTATTAGTTTCTCATATAAATTTTTAAAAACTTCAACTTCGTGTTCCTTAGGATTTGTTCTTAATCTAACGAACAACGAACTAACCATTTTCTCAATTAAGACATGAAGCTATCTAGTATGGATGAATTAGTGAAACAATCAACCAATAATGGTGGCTGTTTGTATGTATTGCTATTGATAGTATATATTAATGATGAATCCTAAGTCAAGTCATTATGTTGTCAGATGTTGAATGATTCATAATACATCTGTTAGTACAAGCTTTGTCCTTTTCTGGGATTTTTTTTTTTTTTTAATTAATGGTGCAAAACATGGAACTAATTGAATTGATAAGTTGTTTGGCTTAAGGACAAGAATCAACAACATGACCAATTAGCATTGGCGGGTCTTTAGTGAGTTTCAAATTGCCATTGTCAATCTAGTTCTTAGTTTGTGAACAACTAGTGGCATTTTTGATCACTCAAATCGAAACTAACCATGGTGATGCTTAATGACATCAATAAATGAATTTTTAGGCACCACAGAGTAGATTTTAGTTTTAAATGTTTAGCACGTGATTCATATACTGCAGTAAATTAAAAAAAAAAAAATCTCACTGCACCACAAAAGTATTTTAGAATTTTTTTATGTATATTATGGATTCAAAACTTCAAGACACATTGTTCCTTCCAATTAAACTTTCTATCTTTAACAAATATAATGGCTATATATTAGAATACTTAATAAGAATTGTCTACGACAATTTTCGTAAGTTTTTTTCTTCCAGCACTATAACAAATTAACAATAATTATATAAAAATGAATATTATAATAACTTTGACAATCTAACAGTAAAAAAATCATTTTATACAATCCTTCGTGAATGGCTCCTACTATGCCACCCGTTGCCATTATCCAAATACAACTAAATTTGACAGATAGCGTGTGGTACAAGTTGATATGGACTTGATAAGAGCCCACGGTAAAGGAAAGTATATCTCTTTGTTGGGGGGTAAAGAGAAAAAGCGTCCAGACTTTTCGTGGGCAAAATTAAACCACAACAGTGCTCTTTTTTATTCGACATCGATGTTTTCCAAACATAGCTGAAGCCAGAAGGGATGCTTCTTGTCTTTTGATGTGTTGATAAAGACATTAAGATACAATAGAACCAACACAAGGAAAATGCATCCGTACCGTGATTCCCTTCTTATAAATCACTTTCGCATCATTTTCTCTAAATTTTAGTCTTAAATATTTTCCTAAACTTTCAATTATTAAAAATTATTCAACTAAAATTTATAATAAAAAGATATTTGATTCTATTAAATATAAAATAGCACTGCAATATTAAAGTGTAGGAGTTTGAGAGACATTGTGTATCAAATTTAAAGTTTAAAATTGTGGCTTCCTCGAATCTGGTGGAGGCTTGATAAAAATATGGTGGGCTCGAATCACTGTGATAAGGGGGCTTGAAAAATAGAAACGCGATTTGTGATATATCGAATATAGCCTCGGCGAAACCACTTTGATATTTAAATTAAAATTATGATGACAAGTCCGTAACTTAAGTGTATAAGATGAGTTGAGTACAACATTACCATTCCCATGGAGAAAATGGAGTATTTATATTTGATCGATCTAGCAATTATGAACATCATGGGATCATAAGTGAGTAGGGGGTTGGCTACGATTGTGGGGGTTGTAGGATAGGTCCATTACTTCACTATTGTGCGTGTCAAAATACGACGGAGTTACTAGTGTCTAATGGCATATAAGTTAGGCCTAACGGAGTGTCAGGAGCAGTGGTTAGGTGCCAAGCAAGGGTAATAGATATCTAAGCGAGGCCTTATGCTATAGTCATTGTGGTCAAAGCTTAGGCCAAGTGGCACAGTCCAATTGGCTTGTGGGTTGGACTTGGACTTGTTTTGGGTGGTACATGTTCTAATTTAGACCATCAATGAGAATGATATTTTTTTAACTCATGAGGATTTCTTGCCAATTATTAATGTTTTGGGCATGATGTGTATACATTTGAAAGCTTAAGGCATATATTATTGTATTAGAAACAGTATCAAAGTTTAAGAATGTTATATATATATATATATATATATATATTATTTAGACGATGATAAATTTCCTGAATTTTAAGAGTATCGATCTTTCCAACAGTAGTTATTAACAATATGTCTCTCGTCTAAAAATTATCTTTAAAACGACAAAATCAAGAACGATTTTGGCACTTTAGCATATTTGTAAAAGTTATAACAAAGTAAAAGAATATTTGAAGGTTTGGGGGAAAAAAATCTATCTGCACAGTTTCAAATAGGGATTTGCATAGTTGGTTGGGCAAGACATTTCCTTCAAACTACAAATTGTGATTTTGATTTTTATCACTTTGGACCATATTATACTATTTTAAACCATAAAATTTTAGTATGGAAAGATTTAGTTTATCGATTGAACCATATTTTATTATTAAAAAAGGTACAAAATTTATTTAATAATAATATATAATTGATTTCATATAAGAGATTAGTGAAATTAATGTTCATGCAGCAAAAATTTTTCAAACATTTTTTAACAACTAATTTTATTTATATAATTAGTATATAGTATAAATTTTATAATTATTCCATAAATAATGGTTTAAAAAGTTTTAGCAAATTTACTTTTCAAAAGATATGAACTAAAACTGCTGACATAGGGGTTCATCATGAGTATCACATGCAATTTAGGGTGTATCCATGCACTTTACATTGTATGATATGAAGGAGTTAGTATTATATAAAAGTTTTTTTTTTTCTTAAAAAGAAAAGATGTGGAGACAGATTAATTAAAGAGGTGGAATAGGCAACCTTAACAGATGCAAATATTCATGATTGACAAATAGAGAAGGGCAAGGTTAAAAGTTCCTTCTTCTCATAAGCAATATAAAAAGGCCTTGTTATAGAAATTATTGGTAAGTTAGTTAAGAACCTGCTCGTGGGTAGTAAGTACAATTATAATTATAATTATAAAATAAAATTAATTAAAATGAATTTGATGCAATAGTTTTAGTTTATATCCATACTTATCCATAATATTATAATGACAATTTATAAAATTAAGATATACTTCTAATTCTTTAACTATATATTGTATGTATCTTGTATTGGAACAAATAAAAAGTTTGAACAACAACTAAAAAATACATCTAATATAAAAAAAAAAAGATCATATATATATAACACACACGAACAATGTACTTGAATACCAAAATTAATCACCTAAGATCATATATAATGCTAAATTTCTTGAATGAAATTCATAATGTTAAATCTCAATAGAGTGAAAAGTCATATGGATAAAATAATATACCAATGCATAAAAAGAAATTCTCATGTATCAAAATAAAAAACAAAAAAATAACTTTTAAAATTCCTTGAAATTAATGTTAAAGTCAGAATTGTCAACATATTACATGATTGTTGTGTGCACAACTAATAGAAATTAAATCAATACAATTTCTATAGGAGAAGATGCTCCACTTAAAAATTAAAAATAAAAGCATTAAATTTAGATATAGGGAACAACAAAAGCTGTACTATGGACAAAATGAACAAATGAAACAAAAAAAAAATCCAAGATATGTTGAAGAATCAAATTACTTGCCAATTGTTTTACAAGTGGAAAAGAAAAATAAAAAATGCAAAAAAGACAATGCATCCATGAAAATAAATTCCCATATAACAGGATAGATTAAATGATGGTGAAGAGAGAGAAAACTTGCTTTACACTAAAATGATAATTGCTTTTGGAAAGAGTAAGAGTATAATAACCTAAAACAAATAAAGAGTTATATAATATATAGATTGAGTGGTTGCTTTCTGCTGGATTCTCTATAAAAGTTTTGATATAAAAAAAAAAAGAGTAAAAAAAGTGTGTAGTGAATTGAAAAGTGAAAGAAATGTATAAGTATTAGATTACGCAGAGGATTGTCCATAATGTTTAATGTTAAGAATGTTACAGGAAAAAGATAACCCAGAAGGAACTCTAGAGACTATATTGGAAGAACAGAACAAATTTAATTCTATCTAGAAGGAATTCCAAAGAGCATCAATTTATCAAGAGCAAGTTATGAATTCAACTCAGATTGATCATAACGCGACTCAAATCAACATTAAACAAGTTTACAAGGCCCAACTCCAAAAAATAAATACATTTGGGTAATGTGTTCTTATGTTCCATTAAGTAGAAATATAATCCATAGGAATTAACGTCGAATCATCAAGTTCTTTGAAGTTTATACTCATTGAGAATTTTATGAGAATCTGAATTTTTACAAGCTTTTGTAACCTTGAGAATTCACCTTTATTATGTTAAGAAGAAGACTAAAGACATGAAGTAGAAGATATTGATCATCTAAATACCAACCAAGAAGAATAGCCCAATTTAGAAGGAATTCAATAAGGGATGTTTTAAAAACCGTCTTCACAATAAATGGATAGTTTTGCACTAACTGTTCAATTCAAATATGTTCGATTATGGAATTGATTAATGGAAAATAGTTACAAACGGATATCTTCGAATTTGAATACAAAATATTCAAGATATGGAAGTTTACAACCGTAAAGATAAATGAAGCCTATATATGCGAAAAATTTCAAAGACAAAGATAGATAAAAATACAAGTAGAAAAAACAATTCGTTGCCAGAGAGAAATTTTCGTGATCATTAAACTGATATTGTGCATCATAACTTATTGCAGTTTCTTTAAACTTTGCTTCTTGATTGTTTAGAGAATGAACCATAGAGTCCTTCTTGTTGCTTTGTATTACAAATAAAGCTACATAGTCAGTGTTAGCTCAAGGCATAGCTAGAGGTTGAGTAGAGTTAAATTGACTATTTGTAATCAAGATTTTTTATTGGATTAGTGGAACATACTGTGTGAATTACAGATCCCCAGCTTAAGCTAGAAGGGTGAATGTAGGTACATGGCCGAACTACTATCTATCGCTTGTCTTAGTTTTTTTTCCCTCTCTCCTTTATATTTTGCACATGTAAGTTTATTGATTAAGTTGTGGGATAATAACGAAAATGGTGTCTAAATTTATGCATAACAACAACAACAACAACAATAATCAGATACCTGAAATTTAGTTTTGAACAATTTGATACCTAAATAAAGTTTTGATTTACATTTTTCATATCTAAAGTTTGATTTTGAACAAATTGATACTTAAATAAAATTTTTAGAGACTTTGTTCATACTTCATTTCACTTACTTTAAATATGAAAAAAGTCAACGAAAACTTTGTTCAAGTACCAAATTATTTGAAACAAATTTAGGTATTAATTATTCTTTTTGCGAAAATTCAGGTACCATTTTCATCATTAACCCTTAAGTTTTTAAATATTAAAATTTACGCCTATTTGGTATAAGTAATCAAGGGATTTTGGATTTGTCTAAAAAGTTTTGAATTTATAAGTACCAATTCAAATACCCCCAATAACACTCAATTTTTTTATGAAACATTATAATACTAAAACGTATGAAAAAAATGTAATAGTCCATAAAATATAACATCACAATAATATTGAAATGATACTAATATGAATTGGAAAAAAAAAAAAACTAATATAAGAAGGTACAAAAGAGAAGGCTTTAAAAGTATGAATATGAAAAGATGTAATGGTTCATGAAATATAACATCACAAGAATATTGAAACATGAATAAAAAAACTACAAATATAAAAGGTGTAAAAAATAAAAAAAATTCCAAAATTATATTATAATAAACAATAGATTATGACCATATGATATTTTCACTGTCAATGGACTGGATTTATTAAGTTCAATTAACCTTAATGGGTTTTATAATAAAGATAAATATGGCCCAAGAAATATGGTCAATACTTGAACCTGCTTTGAAGGGTAGGGATTAAATTTTGCAAGATACTTTTATCAAACTTTATTCTGAGCCAACTAATATAAATCTCTCTATATCCTTTTAAAAAAGAAAGAAAGAGTTTTAATTTTTTCGTGTTGGATCATGCCATTAAATTAAAAAAAATGCCAAGAATCAATCTTCACTGAAATCATTTGGTATTGAAATAGCCCAATAAATTAGATTTTGCAAATTAATCACTCAATCGCTACTATCTTATAACAAAAGATTTTTTTTAATTATAAGTGAAAATAATTAAGTTTTCTTCTAGAAAAACCATTCGGTCCTATTTATTCCTTCAAATCAACTAGAAATTTTCAGTTTAATTCATTTATGGATTTTCAAGTCAAATTGCAATACATACACATATATGTACATAACATATAACATATAAAACGGATAATGTAAAAAATAGTATAGAATTTTTTAAAAAAAAATTAACTAGATACTTTAAGTTTGATTTTGAAAATTTGGTATTTGAATAAATTTTTTATGGACTTTTTTATATCTAAAATTTGGTTTTGACAATCAAGTAAGGAAAAAGTCCTTGAAAAATTTTGTTCAAGTATTAAAATTATCAAAATCAAACTTTAAAAAAAAAGTCCATGAGAATTTCATTCAATCAACAAATTGTTTAAAATTAAATTTCAGATGTCTATCTAAATATTTTACAAAAATTTAAGTATCATTTTATTATTAGTCCTGCATATAATTAATGTAGTTTGATTTATTGAAACAACAATATCCTTATAGTCTAGTTATAAAACACGATGAACATCCTATATATAATATATATATAATTTTTTTTATGTTAGTGAAAAAATAGATAAGCTAAGCCTACCTATTTTAAATAAATAGGATTTGCTATATGAAAAGATGGTACTACCTATAGTATCGCACCATTATAGTACTGTATTCTGCATGAGGGTCGTGACAAAAATAGATAATTATAATATAATTAAGTGCAGTTCGATTTTGAATTGAGGGATCAGGACTCAGGAATAGTAGTTCTGTGTCGGTCTAATAGGATGTCTTGGCGACTAGCGAGTCTTCCAAAGTTAAAAGCTGGCAAAACTTGGGTCAACACCACCCACCTAATTGCAAGCCAGCTGTTTTGGGAGAGCTTGGCTGGCTGGCTGCATCCATACGTAAACTTCCAGTAGACCCCAAAATTTTTAAATTCTTTGCTTCCAGGTCCATGTCGTTATGTGTCTATGATTCAGGGTCCCCATGAGTCCTTTGTCTCTATATAAGCCAATCATGAGTGCTTTTTAGGTGGTATTATTTCAATTTCAAATTCAATTCATCAAATCCTTTCCTTTCCATTCTTCATTTATTATATTTTTGTTTACATTCGTTTTTTTTTAAGAAAAAAATATATTTTCAAAAAGAAAAAAAATACAAAAACGCTGATAGATAAAAATAATTTAAAAAATAGGTAACTTGAACTTCTTTTTTTTTTTAAAAATTAAATTGTATTAAACTTGTCATTTTGTGTGACTAGTTAACACATGAAAAGGCAACTTCATTGTAGTTATATTAAACTCCATCTTTCTAAGTTACAAAGTCATTACATTCCAAACTTTTCTTTTAAAAAGATGTTAAATTTGTTTATTTTTGAATTATTTTCAATTATTTTTTTATATAATTACCATATCTATAAATGCATAGACACTTCTTATCATTATTTCTCCTATGGATGATGTTATGAGATCAGTGGCAGAGATCACTGAGCAATTATTTTATTTTGCAGAACTATCAGATACACTAGCTTAACATGAAGACAAAACAAAATGAGAAGGCAAGAGAAAAATTGGACCATGCCGTGGTCACAATCAAAATTAGAGGTATTCATATTTTGAAATGAATAGATAAAATAAAAATCAAAAGAAAGTCTTAACACATGATAATGCAGGGATGGACCCATGGGCCTAAAGGGTCATGGCCTCCCATTCATGTATCCACCCTTAGAATTAATTCTCTCTAAAATAGCCTGCACTTATAATTGCTAGGTTGTTCAATTAAAATTGACTAGGCCTTCCACTGATAAATCTACAACATTTCTACAGGCTATGGTTTCTAATAAATATCTTTATGGACAGGGTTGATGATAGGGATAAGTGGGTGATTTAATCTTATTGAAACCCATTCAACCTCATACTGTTGAATAGATATGATTGTATATTAAAGATTTATATTAATTCTTGATTTTTATTTTCTCCGGCATAATCCTACGTAATAACATTTTGGTATGAGAATTGCTCTAAGATATTAGGTATACAAAGTACAAGTTCTACCGATGTATATATACATGTTTTAGGATACCATATCTTGATGATCAAATGTGGATAACTGATCTCCTAAGTCCAGTCCAACCCGTTGACCACATGAGCCAATCCACTTGACTCACCTTGCCATACTACAAGAAAATTAACATTAAAGATGGAAGTTATGCTGAAATGACCTAGATTTCAATTCTATTTAAATTCCATGTGTTTATTTGTTTATTTTAATTGTTGAATTAATGAGCATGATGTTGGGATAGTTGTGTTTGTAATAATCTAAATGTATTATTTTGTATATATTATTGAAATTAATATCTTTGTTTTATATGTAATAATGTGTGTGTATAATAAAATTATTAATTATGTCTTTTATACATTAAGGTGTTAAGTTAAGTTAGATTTATAAAATTAATCTTGGTTTTTTATAAGATTAGTTGATAGAGTTTTCTTTAATTAAGTTAGCATTTATGCCCCAAATGAAGCTCAAATGAGACTCAAATTCACCCAAATTGCAAATTAAAGTTGCATATGCCTTAGAGGGTAAATTTGGAATATGTTTTAGGCATAATTATGCTTAATTGAACTCCCTTTTTGCAGCCCTAATTTTCTATACGAATTTTGCTTTTCTTTCTTTCTTTTCTTCTTCTTCTTTCAATTCCAATTCCAAGTCCAAACCAAGAGCAATAGCAAGTTTTGAAAATCAAGTTCTCTCCAAGGCAAAGTATTTACATGTGAGTTGCTTTAAGTGTGGCTTATGCTTTGTTTTCATTTCTTGTTGTAGCTTTGTAAAATCTTGGATGAAATGAGATTAGTGTTATCTAAATTGCTTATTCATGTATTGACATGAGCTAGGAATGAGTTTTGTGAGTGTGTGAGTTTGTGCATGTATTGTAGAAGTGATATGAAGTGTTGGGAGGATGTGAAGAGGATTTGTGTAGGAAAATTTAGAATGGATTGAAGTGGAATTGGAAGTGTTTAAATGTGTTGATTTCATGTTTTGAGTTGCTAGGATTGAGTAGTGTAGATAGGGGTGAGTATATGAAGTTGAAAATGTAGTTGATGAAGGTTTTAAAGTGTAATAGGATAGAATTTTTTCAAAGTGGAAAAACAGGGGATTTGTATTCTGTCGTTTAGGTCTGTTTTAAGCGTACGCCAGCACTTGAGAATTCAACGTCGCCGGCGTAGAGGCAGCGTTGGATTCAAATTTCTTAACGCAGCTTTGCTACACCGCCGGCTTTTACGATAAAAATTGCCCGTTTGTTCTTCAGAACGTACGCTGGCAATTTGAGTTTCTACGCCATCGGCTTTCACTAGAAAAGTCAGCCGGCGTTCTTTCATTCATATTGTATGCTAGCCACTAGGAATCAAGGCCGCCGGCGTATGTGTCAAAGCTACCCGCGTATCTGGGTAAGAAGACGGCTTAAACCTCTCTGGACGTTTTGAAAATTTTAGGTTTTTGATTCTACGCCGGTTCAAGGTCGCCAGCGTAGAATGAAGGCAGTCGGCGTACCCTTGAACACTGCCAAGGTTGGCAGTGTTGATTTTCAGAGTATCAAACACCGGCTCAAAGCCGCCAGCTTTGGCTGCCGGCGTATCCCCTGCGCTTTTGAATTTTAAAAACTTTTTCTAAAATTTTCTGAAGTTTGTTGTTTGAGCAATTAATTATTTATTAAGCGATTTAGGATATAATAGGATGATTAAATGCTTATTTATGACTTTGTATTCAGTTATTTGAATTTCTTTGATTTATTTGTAATATATAGATATAATATGTATGTATAATTGTGAGAGTGAAATCTATATTTATTGATTTATTGATTATTGTGATATTCCTATTTCAGTTAAGGATTCTTCGGTTAGTTCTTCACCGAGAGATCCTAGTTATATACTAACGGGTTCAGGTACGCAATAACTTGTTTGATGATTGCTAGGACTAGGCATTCTTAATCTGATTTAAATTGATTTGGCTTAATATTTGAATGAATTGGATGTCTATTACGCTGTTTAATCTGGTCCAAGGAGCAGCAAACCTGTCATGATGCAATGACATGTTAGTTAGGCGCTTAACCAAGTCATGATGCAATGGTACGCTATGATGCAATAGCAATTCTTTTGGTTAAGTGGGTAGCCAATAGGGGGAATAGTATCTGAGTAACGTTTGCTTAAACTTAGGGGGAAATACCATGATTTAGTTCAAAGTTTATGGGAACTTGTGAACTAGGCTCATGTTATGGACTAAGTTTAAGTAGAGTCGGGCAACGGCTTTTAAACCCTAAATGAAGCTATTATCTTCATGAAATAGATATAGGAGATAAAGTATTCGGACTGCTTATATCAATCCCCTGAGTATTCGGACTGTTTATATCAATCCCCTGAGCAACTACTGTTACTCAGGATCCCTGAATTCCCGAAGCGTGATCCGGGGTTTGAATACCCTCCTGTTGATTTGTGAAAGAAAATGTAATAAAGATAATCACCTGTCTAATGATGCATTACATTAACTTAATGATTTGGTTTTGCATTTGTTATTGTATACTGGGCCTTTGGCTCACTTTTGCTGCTTTGCAGGTATTGGAGACGAGTTTTATGATGATTTGGGCTATGGGTCCGATTTCGAGAGATTCCTGGATGAGTGGGACGAATAAGATCCGACCACCCTGGACTTTTGGGAAGAATTTTTGCTAAGGAAAAAGTTATGTATAGAAGGCTTGTTAGTTAAGCCTATTTGTTGTAAAGACCTTAAGATCCTCTAGGGTCCTTTTGTTAAGTAAACATGTAATTTTTGTAGTGTCTTGTATTGACACTAAACAGTGATCATATGATAAATGTATGTATAGATTGCTCTTGTTAGCAATCTTGTTTTGTTTAAAAGTTTTTTATAAAGTTATAATGATTTTGATCAAATAATATTCATAAACTGTTAGATTTATGACAACCTTACATATAATATGAAAAGATTATATGTGGTTGGTGACTCGGTACTCTAAGTCTCGGGATTTAGAGGGTCGGGTCTTTACATATGCGATGGATAATTAGTAAAATAGCTTATATATGTACAAAAAGAATCAGGGATGATAGTTTTTATAATAGAAATATATATTTACAAACAAAAAGTTTGTCTCCAAAACTCAATTTTCTCGAAGCCCCATTAAAACACAAATTCCTCTGGCTCGAGGAGCCAAATATCCATTGTTGCATCCAAATAGCACCTGACTCAGGGTCGTTACTCAACATTTTTCATCTACTCAAGCTCAGTAGGGTCAAACATGGATTAGTGGACTAACCCCACAACCAAAGTAACCGTCACCAACCATTCACTTACCAATAATCCCATGGTGTACTTAATTGTTAGGGATCTGCCTACTATAAGTATCTTCTCCTATTCCATAGGAGAGGTAATGTCGTTTGAACTCTCTTTGTCTCATACTTGTTACACACCCTCATCCAACATGCTTGCTGGCTTGAGCATTGAAGCGGACGCACTGAGCCTAGTTTTGGTGCACCACTGATTGTGTTATATTTTGTAGATCCAACGAACACAAGTCTAGTCTATTGATACTTTTTACCTCTATTAGATTCAAACAAGTGACACCATGATTCCATTCTATCTAAATTCTAAACTAATATGTCATAATGTTTATGGTCCAATGCTTATGGAAAATTGTTTGAAGCCTAGTCATTAATGTATGCATCTCAGGTATAAGAGGTTGTAGGAGGATGATGCTTAATTGAATTCATATCTTTTGCGTGGGCGGCATATTATATGTTTCATGGGATGCATTTGTATTCAATACAAATGCGATAATAAGTTTGGTGCTATACCTAATTTAAATAAGTGGGCTTTGAACTTATGATAAACTACAATTTATTATAAGATTCCATTGTTAAAAAAAAAAAACTCATTTTCTCTTTCTTTTTTGAAATTTATGCGAATATATCCCATGAACTATCAAAGAATACAAATAATACAAATAACCTTTCTAAACTTTAATAACCTAGTGATGAATAGAACTTATACTTTTTCAATTAAAAAATACAACAAAGACAAAGTTTTGGAAAAAATAAAAGTACATTTTTTAAGCTCAAGAGATAACTTTATACTAGGGTTTTGTTTCGAAAGTTATTCGAAACCTTTGAGTTATTTATCAATTTATCAAAATTTAGAAAATAACTTGCAGCTTTTGAAAATCCATGAGGTAAATCTATAGGAGATCGAAATTTAGATGGGTTTTTGACATTTTATCTTTTTTTTTTTTAGTTCCAACCGACGCATCTTATTCTGATTACTTTTTTTTATCATTATAATGGAAAAGAGAAAATTCAAATCCTATATCTCTCAACTAGTACATTACAAGGCCATTAACTTATTCTGATTACTTAGCTTACTTTCTTTTAAAAAATTAATGATAACTTGTTTTTTCCCTCTTTGTACATAAATTTATGAATTCGCAAGTGTTTTAGAGGAAAAATAATTACTTAATCTGTTTTCCTTTTTTTTATTTATCATAATTAAAAATACATCACTATCTCTTATTATAATAAATTTCTTCCGTACATCATGCATTGATAAACAATATATTACAGGTTATTATATAATATCTATAAGATAAAATTGGGGGATAAAGGAAAGACTCCACTTCCGATTTAGATAGTCGAAATGCTTAGTCTATGATAAAGTGATATACACAATAATTTCTTTCCAAGAGACGAAAGACCCTACTCCGTAGCTACATGTCACCAAATATTCTGCCACAATTATTTGGCCTGGCTATGTATTTTTTATAATTTTATAATTTTATAATTTTCGGTACATTGATTATGTATTTTATAAATAAGTGGGGTATTAAAATGATAAACTTTACTTGTTGACAGCATGGACGTAGAATTGCTGCACCAAGGGGTCAGGCTTTCACTTTTTTTAAATCAGGAAAATTCTATAACCCTCGTCATTGAAGAGGCTCATTATATATATATATATATATATATATATATATGATAGTTCACTATAATTATTAATATAATATAAATTTATTTTTATTAGAGAATCGAAATTTTCATCGAATTGATTATCCAATGGTATATCCTCATTTACATTTTTATTTGTATGATGATCAAATTATGATGAGATTTTAATGTATTGTTTGAAATTTTTTTCATGCTATGTTTCTTAGTGAATAACATTGCTCTTATTGGAAACATAAAGAATAAGACATGTGGTTCCATAAAATATCTTGTACATATGATAAACAATTACGAAATAACTTGTAATAATCTTTAAAAAAATAAAAACAAAAAGAAATTTCACTTAACAAAGTGCTTTAAAAATTATCTTTTATATTTAATAGATATTTCATTATAAATGTTTTAAAAATTATATTTATTTTAAGAACATAACCTTCTAAATTCTAACTAACCCAACACTCAAAAAGCTATAAAAAAGGATCTGAGAATAGAGGCCTTTTATCTCTCCTAAGTTTGATATATAATAAGAATAATTACTTAAATGGCATTTCCTTTTATTTTCTAGTATATCATTAATTAAATAAATGCAACTTGGAAATTTGGACCAATTTGTGTAAGAACAAGTGCCGTGATTTTGATACTAAACAAAAAAAGTGATGCTCATTGTGATCCAATCCAAGGACCTACAGTGCGGAAAACAAACTCGTTAACCGATAGACTATTGCTCACAATGTTTATACATTGCATTTAATATTTTATTTTATCTCTAGTTATTTCTACTCATTATATCAATAATACCATGCATACTTATTTGGTATTATTCTAACATTATTTTTAAATTAAATCGAAACTGAACTAGTATTAATATAATATTGAAAAAATCTAATTGTTTTACTTATAACTGACTATACCGAATTAATATTGATCCGATACTAAAAATTACTAACACATATTCAATACAGATAAAAATACGATAATTCAAGTACGGCAGGCATACTTGTGAAGCTTCTCGGAGCATTAGTTATCTAAATATAAATCTAAAGAGAGCACATGAAATATAGGATTGTCTATACAAGGATTTCTCCGCAACAGACGAAAAACCCTGTTTCATACATAGCTAGTTGGTACCCAATATTCTGCCACAATAATTGGGCTTTGGCTATATCAAATATTTAGGTGGATATGATAATATGTCCTATAAGTATCAGGTATATTTATATATCTATTCTTTTTCTCATGCACTGACTATATATTTTATGAAATAGGAAAAGGATATTAAAGTAAAGAACTTTACTTATTAAGTATATAAATTGAAAGAGGGAACTTATAGTATATATTCCCTTGTCGGGAAAAGTGAAGCCACACTCTAATATGCTTATTGAAAGAGCACACCAAAAGCTTGTTACTCCATTGACGGTGCCTATAGATTTTTATATATAGACTCATGATTAGAACATAAAAGGTTAAGTGGGTATTTTTGTAATTTGGTGATACCGGTAGGTTAAGATTATTGCACAATTGTTTGTTTATTTATGTTTTTAATCTTAGCTAATGTATATGGATTATTTATCTAAGTAATGAATATGTTATAATTTTTTTTCTTTCTTGGCCATAGAATATGTTATAACTTTAATAGCTAGTGTTAGTATTAGTAGGGGTTGATAACTGAATGGGTAAGATATGAAATTCTATCTATATCATATCCTATATAACAGGTTAAAACATATATTAAAAAGTTGTGGATTTGTTATTTGATGTCAAACATAAACAGAAACTTGTAGCAAATTTTAATAACAAAGAACTTTTGAATACTATAAGAAGATATGACTTGAATCTTGTCTTGCTCTCACACCAACTAATTAAGATCCATATTCAACTCTTGAAATTAAGGGTTGTAAGTATAAAAAGAAGTACTTTTGGGTATTTTTGAATTTTTATGAACTACAGAAAAATAAAAGAGAAGTAGATGAAACCTATACTCAATGGAAGCCATAAATATTGAAGTTGAATTGGTTTGTAAATAAAATCACAAATTGATAGGTTCTACAATTGGCAAATCACTCATGAGTGTTGAAAGAATTAAAAAATCAATCATGATTGAATAATCATCTAATAAGAACAAATGCAAATAAAGATCAACAATAATCAGCATCCAATTCAAGGAGAAAACTCACAAGTCTCTCAAAAAAATAACCAAACTCATAGACTCATAACGTTTTGACAATTGATATAATATTGGCCTATCTATAGGCTTAACAAAGACCTAACATTGACTAAAGGCACAAACATAAACTAATTAAATAAATAAGACTTAAAACAGATGACTCAAAATAAAAATTATAAATGGCATGAATTCAAAATACTAAAACTAACTAGTTAGCTCAAGATATTACAAAAACAAAATAATGTGGGCCCTGTGCCTTGCAACCAAAGCTAATCGACCTTGGCTGGTCAATCTTGGCGAGTGGAGGTTTAGTTGGTCTTCTTCAGGTCGACCATCTTGGTTAGCCCTCTGCGATCTCTTTGGACCCATTTTGATCCCCTTGGTCTTTTAATGCACGATTACGCCTCCATTCGTAGCCATTTTTCAGTGTTTTTTCCACATACTTGATTGTAACGAACCTGATTCTTATCATTGTCACAAGGTTGAAAATGATTTGCACTTGAATCTCAACCATTTTATTTCTAGAATTTCCTTAGCGACTTTTTTCTAGTTGAATGACTTTCCTAGAAATATAATCAAGCTCATCTTTTCCTTGGTTCTTTTGACATGCTCATTATCTCTTACTATATCTTTATAGAAGTCGTGGGAAACAACAATATATAAGTCAATCCACCTTTGTGAATAGCGTAGGTCTTCTTGTAGCTGTCATATACGGCTAACCCCTTATACTGCCATAGTCTTCTTAACAACACATGTATAATATTAATGGGAGCTATCATTCACAATTGTGCCAACATATTCTCTGGTAGGTATATATCAAAATCTTAGTCTAGACATCCATTATTCCCCCTAGGAATGCAACAGGAGCGGGTTTAAGATGGGTAATCCAAAACCTGAACCCGATTTGATTAGATATAAGATGTCCCAAAACTCGACCTGACTCAATAATGAAGAACCCGATTCCGACCTGATAATACAAGTGCTACTTTTTTTTTTTTTTAAAGTTTACATTGAAAATAAATGTATCAACTTTTTTCTTTAGATAATTTTCCTTATAATTGCATGACTTTTAATTTTATAGATTACATTTTTCAGCTACCTCCATTTTTAAAATAATTATAACAAGCTAAAGATATAAGAATTCATTCAAATTGAAGGTTTCATACTAGAGTATGAAATAATTGAAATTAAAAAAAAAATATATATATATATATACACATATGCATTAATATTCTGACAGCTTTTTAATCATCGAACTTTAAAGCACACAAAAACTAAGTACGTGGATTTTAAAGATGAGTTCTAGTGGTAAATATAATATTCAAAATGCTCAACAACTTTATCCCATCAATTAAAAAAAAATCAAGTCGATCCATGGATGAGCATGATGGCATAGGTGATTTTTTTTTTTTTTTTGATTTTATGAAGTATCGTATGTGTGTTCTATGAATTTCTATATGAAATGCGGCTATGGTTGAGGAATGACTGTATGTGTATATGTGTATTACTTTTAATGTTTTGATTTTTCTTTTTTAATTTTATCAGGTTAGGTTGGGTTTTTATTGGGTTTATATACTTAACCCGAAACCCTATAGGCTTTTTTAGCGGGTCGGATACCCTATAACGACTCGTCTTGTGCATCCTTAATTCCCCCTTCCCAGCTAAATCATATACGGTTGTACCTACATATTTACTAGTAGGTATGCATCAAAATCTTAGTCTATACGTCATGTTCCTTCTTTTTATTTTTGGTACTTTAGGAAAAACTAAGAAAATAAAAGAATGAAAAAAACAGAAAAACTAAAAAACTAAAAATTTCCGAAAATAAGTGGCTCTAGAGTCATTTTTGGCAAGTTGAATAGTGAAAGTGATTTTTCCAAAGCTAAAACAATTTTTAAAATTATAAATTACATATGCGATTTGATAAATTATGAATCATTTAGTACAAATTGGCTTAATTTTATTAATACAAGAATTTTCAGAAATGTTACAATATATCCAATTTCTCAATAGTGTAAAATAGACAAATTTATCTAGTAGCGGCTTCAAAAGTGCCTTAATTAATTATTCTATAGACACTCATCAAAGTTTTGAGATAAATTTCACCATGAAAGTTATTTTTTTGGACCTATAATTATATCATTTTATTTTAATAGATTCAAACTTAAAACCGGGCTTCAGATTTCATAACTACTTTACGGATATGAAAAATTGTGACCTTAGACGAACATGGAACTATAAGTTTATAAGATAATTTTCTTGCGTATGTCATCTAAAGTTATTTTATTATATAAGGAAAACGTCATCTTTAGGCAAAGCTAATTAGTGGTAAGTTCACTTTTGAATACAACGGCATGTGCCACACACGTCCTATGCTTTTTCGCTGTGAATGTCGAGTATGGTCGCAGAGAGGGAAATATATTTTTCCCTTTTGTGCACGACTCATTTCGAGTTCATTTTAGACCCTATTTATTTGGCAATTTCTCACGACAGTAGTGATATTTTGAAGAGGACATAAGATATTAACAATCGGGCCTTAATTTCAGTATAAATTCATACAAAAGGTACGTTCTAAATTAGGCTAAAAAATCAAAATAATATATGAGGACACATGATATCAGAGTATAATATGATCATATGTGTTGTCAGTTAACACGTTTTGTGATAGAATAAATTAGTGTGAATGATGAGAAAAACATTTCGGATAGAAATTTAAAATACTCAATCAACTTAATATCTTATCAAATCATTCAGGATTATTATTATCTGAAAATAACCCATCAATAGAGATTTAATTTTTATGAAGATTTTTAACTTTCCTAATCTGAATTAAGGTGTAAACACTATAAACAAAGGCCATAAAAACACATCTACAAAATATATTAACAATTTTCGAGCTACTTTCAAAAATTATGAGAAGCTCAAGGTTCTGCCTCCTACTCATCAAAAGTACATCGATTAGGTACCATAGGAATTGTGAGAAACCTAAATCTTTGTACTCACTAGAAGTACATAACCACAAGTTAGTATATATATCTCTCTTTCTCTCTAAAACACATACACACACATTTTCATTTCTTTTAGAATTTAAAAGAAAATAAGTAAGAGAACCAAATGTAGTATTTAGAAATTGTGGTTACCACCTTTTGAGAACAAATAGATTTTTCTATTTAGGTAAGGTAAATTACATCAAATGATATCAATGTTTGAAGATATATCAATATAAGATATCAACGTTTTAAGCAGCTAAAAGAATAATCAATGTTTCATATTATAATTCAAATAACATATCCATAATTTATTGTTGAAAAATATTAAGGAAAAACTAATGTAAACCTTGTACTTCAAATGAATTTTGTGAAATAATGATATTTCATTTGATTCATTTTGTGAAATATTGATTTCTTTTTTTAATAACTCGAAACATGACACCTTTATTAATTTGTCCCTAAACATTGAGATGAAACACGTGTACATTATTTCAAAAAAAAATATACATGAATATAAATTGTATAAAAATAAATACCAAATTAGTGTCATTATGTTGCATGTTGGAGTGGAGATTATACATGTTGCATATCGAATAGGTGATACAGCGATCTACCTGAACAAATCTTTTCAAAGCTTGCGTATCGCATATTGAAATGGTAATACCCTTGTATCGCATTTACGACAAGCGATGCATGCAGAACAAATTTATATTTACATTTGTGTTGCATGATGTCAAGTTTGGGGTGTGTATGTAGTTGTTATTGATCATTGTTAGGAGTTATGGGTCGTGGTTTACTGGTTTTGTATTTGATTGGTGGCATTTAAGAGTTTTGATGGAGTTTATGAGTTGCGATGGCGACTTTAGTGTTGGCGTGGTGGTTTTTTGTGGTGTGAGGGGTAGATTTAGGGTTTTTGTTTTGCGATGTTTTTCATATTTGTGATTCAAATTTAGATGTGTGTGTGTGTGTTTACTTTGAGTTTGCGTTATGTAGGTTGTCTTTTGGTTTTAATTTTTGTTGAAGGCTATGGTGGGCTTTTGGTTTGTTTGATATGACAGAGGTGTTAGTGGTGGTAGAGACAAGAGAGAGATTGAGTGAGAGAGGTAAAGGCCACGGTTGAGAGAGAGACGAGAGGGATCAAGAGAGGAAGGAGATAGAGAGAGAAGGTGGAATGAGTTTGGAGAGAGAAACTTAGAGAAGGAGTGACAGTGAAGAGAGATGAAGAAGATGGGTTAATAGAGTCCATATTGCATCTACAAGAGGTGATACATATTAAAAGTTATATCGCATGTTCTTTATGCCATATATCGATGCTATTCACATAATTTCAAAGACATATTAAACATGTAACATTCTTCTAAATATTGATACATTTTAGTGTAATCCTTCCATTTAGATAAACATTAGGAAAAAAAAATAAAAGATATTTTTTTCTCATTCCCTCTCCAAAAAATCTTTAACACTTAGGAAATTATTTTTTCTTAATAAAAATAAATTGAATTTTCTTGTCAAAATTAGAGATGCTTTATAGAAATTTTGGAAATAAATGACATACAAAAATTAAAAATAAAATAAATAAAATTCAATAAATTT
>JAMXBD010004150.1:0-81675 GCA_024138025.1 Combretum micranthum
ACATGTGAGATCTTGTCATTTATGCCAGATCTATGCAAACAAGATAAGTGCCCCTCCAAAAGAATTACAGTTAATGTCAACCCATGGCCTTTCTCAACATAGGGAATAGATGTTATTGGGCCAATTTCACCTAAAGCTTCAAACGGTCATCGGTTCATATTGGTTGCAATCGATTACTTCACTAAATGGGTAGAAGCCGCTTCCTATGCAAGTGTAACGAAGTCCGTGGTTGTGCGGTTTATCAAAAGAGACATCATCACTAGATATGGAACTCCGGAAAGTATCATCACTGATAATGGTACGAATTTGAACAACAAAGAAGTAACAAATTTGTGTCAGCAATTCAAGATCAAGCATCGGAATTCTACTCCATATCGGCCACAGATGAATGGGGCAGTTGAAGCCGCCAATAAGAACATCAAGAGAATTATTGAGAAGATGACCATTGTCTATAAAGATTGGCATGAAATGTTACCACTCGCATTAATGGCGTATCAAACATCTGTAAGAACATCAACTGGGGCAACACCATATTCCTTGGTATACGGAACTGAAGCTGTTTTACCTGTAGAAGTTGAAATTCCATCACTTCGTATATTAGTGGAAACCAAACTAGATGAAGCTGAGTGGATAAACAAAGATTTGAACAGTTGAATCTAAGATGAAAAGAGGCTGACTGCAATGTGTCACGGTCAGTTATATCAGCAAAGAATGGCTAAAGCATTCAACAAGAAGGTCAAGCCAAGAAGCTTCCAAGAAGGTGATTTGGTTTTGAGAAAGATGCTGCCAAATGTACAAGACTCCAGAGGAAAGTTCACACCAAACTATGAAGGACCGTATGTTGTTAGAAAAGTATTGTCGGGAGGAGCATTGATTCTTTCCCAAATGGATGGACCTGATTTAAAGGATCCTGTAAACTCAGATGCTGTAAAGATGTATTATGAATGATTAATAAAATTTGTCATTTTCTGTGTTCAGATTGATTTCATTTTTAGTTTTTACAAGCAAAGTTGATATTCCAAAAACTTTGAACTGAAGTCAAATCTCAACCTGTTAATTAAATCATTCACCAAATAACAAAAAATTCTCAAATCAAACCAAATCTCATCCCATTCATCAAATAACCATAAATTCTCAAATCAGACCAAATCTCATCCCATTCATCACCAAATAACTATAAATTCTCAAACTAGATCAAATCTTAACCTATCACTTAAACAAATTCCCAAACCCAAACTAAAACTGTTATAAAGTAGAGCATTTCATATGGCCTTAAAATGCATATATGTAATTTTATCTGGTGATTATTTTGCACAAGGTAACTAGTTTTTGAACACGGTTATGTGAACAACGGAAAAACACTAAACACATTAACCGACGAAAGACCAAGATTCTTCAAATGGATCAAGAAGTTTAAATTCTCCCGAGTGGATCAAGATAGATCAAGTTTCCTCAAATGGATCAGCAAGTTAAGTTTCCAAGAAAATCAAAATTCTCCCAAATGAATCAAAAAGATCAATTTTCCTAAAGTGGATCAAGAAGTTTAAATTCTCCCGAGTGGATCAAGATGAATTAAGTTTTCTCAAGTGAATCAAAAAAGATCAAGTTTCCTCAAAAGAATCAAAAAGATCAAGTTTCCTCAAGAAGATCAGAAAGTTAAGTTTCCAAGAAAATCAAAAATCCCCAAGTGGATCAGAAGATCAAGTATCCTAGAAGATCAAGTTTCCCGGAAGATCAAGAATTCCCAAATGGATCAAGAAACCAGATCTTTAGAGTTTCAAAAATCCCCAGTAAATCAAAGCCCATAGGTCCAGCAAATGACCAAACCAAAGCCCATAAGTCCGGCAAATGACCAAACCAAAGCCTATAGGTCCGGCAAATGACCAAACCAAAACCCATAGGTCCGGCAAATGACCAAACCAAAGCCCATAGGTCCGGAAATGACCAAACTTAGGTCCGATAGATGACCTAGCAGTTTTCTAAAATTTAGACCCGACAGACGGTCTATCAGTTTTTTAGTCTAGGCCCGACAGATGGCCTATCATTTTCTAAATCTAGACCCGACAGACGGTCTATCAGTTTTTTAGTCTAGGCCCGACAGATGGCCTATCATTTTCTAAATCTAGACCCGACAGAGGTCTATCATTTTTAAGTCTAGGCCCGACAGATGGCCTATCATTTTCCAAATCTAGGCCCGACAGATGGCCTATCATTTTCCAAATCTAGGCCCGACAGATGGCCTATCATTTTCCAAATTAGGCCCAGATGGCCTATCATTTAAGTCTAGGCCCGACAGATGGCCTATCATTTTCTAAATCTAGACCCGACAGACGGCTATCAGTTTTTAGTCTAGGCCCGACAGATGGCCTATCATTTTTCCAAAGCCTAGGCCCGACAGTTGACCTAGCAAATCTTAATGTCTAAACTCGACAGATAGTTTAGCACAAGATAAAAATCTCTTTGTTTGACAGGAGAAATTAAGCAAAAATTGGCTATCCTTTTGTCTTTGTGGCAAAAGTTTTGTTCAAACTTTACCACAAAGAGGGGCAGCTGTAGACACCCAATTTTTGCCCAATTAAAAATTAGGCTTAAGTTTAGAATAAATTAATGTCATGATTGAGTTCATTAAAAATATAAAATAATAATAAAAATAATAAAAATAGTATAATAAAAAAGAGAAAATAGAAAAAATAAAAATATAGAGGAATAAAATATGTATAATAAAATAATTAAATGAATAATAGTAATATAAATAAAATATATGTAAGAAAAATTAAAATAAATAATTATTTAAGCTTAATATAATATATATTTTATTAGTCTTAAGTATTAGTGGGTTAGCTATATGACCAAGGCACAGGCCAACGGCCTAACGGATCAGACCATGGACACAAAGCAAGGGACCCAAGTTCGAATCTAGCCTAAGGCAGATTTTGCCTCTTTTTTGTTCATTTTTTTTCCCAAAAGACACATCGGTTCATCCACTTTGAGACCTCATTTGAGCAACGAATCTTTGTGTTTTTTCGAAATTGATTGTACAGACACGAACTAGGCATGGGATACATCACATATACACACAATTCGTGCATTATTTCATTCCAAAAGACACATTAATTAAGGCATGAAAATTGGGAAAAAATTCGAATGGACATGATTTTTCAAATCTTAAAATTGGCCGAATTGTGTTCTTTAATCAAATTAAACACACTTAATCGAAGAGTTGTGATGTATAAACATAAGATTCGTGATCAATTTGAACCAACAATCACGAATCGAGTCCCAATTTTGAATCGTTTTTATTTAAAAAATATAACGATTCGTGATTAAAAATTGAACAAGTACGAAGCTTCGAAAACAAATTGTTTCGAAATCTATAAATAGGATCACCCCAAGCAGAAAGCACAATTCAATTTCACAAACACACTACACGATCGAGATCTGAAAATAGAGAGAAAGTGTTCGAATTGCAAAATTTGCAAATTCGAAGTGATTGAGAGGATTTCGATCCAATTAAAGAGTGTTAGGATCATCTAGGAAGTGTTCTTGATTGATTATAGTGTTTAGAATTGCTCGAATTTGCATTTGGAAGTTCTGCAAATTTTTTGATTTTTTAAACCCTCGCCGCCGAGCACCACCACACGAACCGCCACTTCTGGTGGTTCTGGGAGTGAACCACCACCACCAGCCGCTGCAGCACCCAATCCACGTCGGGCCGACAAGTTGGAGGCTTCGAAAACCACCAGGAACGGCCGAGGAACGCTCGAAAACCACCGTGATCGTCTTCTTCACCCGACGGAGCACCGAAATCCGACCCGAAATCCGAATCCAACCCGGTCGGTCGTCGGTCAACGGTGATCGGTCAACGGTCAACGGTCGTCGGTCAAAAGTCAGCAGATCCTGTGGTCCAGATTTGATCAGAAGATCCTGTGGTCCAGATTTGATCAGAGGATCCTACGGTTCAGATTTGATCAGAGGATCAGACGGTCCAGATTCGATCAAAGCAATCAACGCTCCAGATCGAAAGCATCAGATCCTACGGTCCAGATTTAGTCTACAGATCAGACGCTCCAGATCTGATCCGAGAAGATCCAACGGTCCAGGTTAGTCTGTATTTTATTAATTATTTATTATATATTTAATTTCGGAAAATAGGAAAAAATTAATAAAAATTCGTAAAAAAAAAAATTCAGAAAAATCCAGAAAAATTAGAATAATTATTTTTAATATAAATTTACATGTTTTAGCAATTTTTGATATTTTTGATATTTTTGAATATGTATTTGCATATAGATTGATCTTTAAATATATATTTGATGCATGAGATGTTTTTTTTTTATTTTTAATTTTGTTATGATATATTTTAATATGTTCTGAACATATGTGATGATTATTGAATTTTGAAAAATAATAAATTGTTAATAGATTTTTTAAACCAAAATTGTTGTTGAATAATAAAGATAAAAATTGTTTTTTTTAAAATCATGATATTAATTAAGTTTTTATCAAAATTATCTTTATAAATTTGCTATAAAGATAATACTCAAAGTTTTCAAAATTGATTTTCATGTAGCATTAAATTAGCCATGAATTATCATAAATTGGTTTTTTTTTAGAAAAAATGATTTTTGGACTTAGAAAAATATATTTTTTATGAAATAAAATTCAATTGATTAGATCATAGGATCATCAAAATTGTTTTCATAAAAATTCAAAATTTAATAAACTTAAAGTGAGAATATTTTAAAAATATAAAATTGATCAACAAACTAAGTTCTTTATAAAAGAACTACGTTTTGTCTGATCTCGATTAGCGAGTACGTAGGCACCTACGGGGCGACAATAAAATTAGAAAAAATATATTTTGTTTTGATAGTTTGAAATAATCATTTTGTACATATTATAAGTTTTTTTTTAAAAAGGAAAAATACAAATGTTTGTTGATATTTAAATCCTAAGAAAAATACATAAAAATAAAAATGCATGATTAAACTTGTAGATATTTGTTTTATAAATGTTTTGTTTGAATTTTTTAGTATAGAAAAGGATAAATTCTAAATTTTAAATTTAAAGTGGTAACCGCTTAGGTTTTAATAGGTTAGCCCCCGAACTCAGATATCTGGTATTTTTTAAAATTTTGATTTTTAAATCAAACTTTTCGCAGACTAGTGGCTAAGTTAGGATTAACCGACCCATTAATCCTGGCTTTCATTTTTTCCCGATTTATATCGGGTGGCGACTCTAAAAAGTTTTCAAAAATTAAATTTCTTTTAACCCTAGTCGAGGATTCATGTTAAATGGGTTAGGGTTTAATATGAATCGGGTTAGGAGAAATGAACCGGATAGTTTAAAAATCCAGGCTCGACACATATATATTTGTATGGTTGAAAAATCTTTTGAATATATATATACACTCATATTGTATACATGATTTTAGTGGTGTTATCTTAACATTGATTTTTCATTTAAAAAAATTGTCTTTAAGAGTTTAGAAAATAGAATCTTTGAAAATTTCCCTTTAAGTTGTTGAAAGGAAAACTAAAAATTCTTGGGTTATTATAAGTGAGTGCTTTCTTATTATAATGTCATTTCCTAACCTTCCAAAGATAAATTAATTTTCAATAAATTGGTCTCTTTAAGATATCTACAAATTTCCACTTCTAGTGATTGGAAATGAAGTTTCCAAAAATTTTCTCTCAAGTTGTTGATAATCTCTTAAGATTTTTAAGTTATGTTATAAATATATTCCCTCTTTATTTTTATATTCTTCTATAAGTTTATCATTTCTAGAGCTTACTTTCTTTGGCCAATTGTTACTTTTCTAAGTGGGTTGTTAAACTATTGAGTTGATTTTACCTTAATTTTTGAAAACTTGTTTAGTTCTTGGTGTGTATTATGAAGTTGGTAAAAATGCTTCATAATAAGTTTTTATGAAAAATTCGCATAGTAAAGAATCATCAACATTAAAGTTTTAACCCATAATTTTCATGTTACCATTTTGAAAAGAAAGTGTATCTCCATTTAGTTAGATTTTTAAATAAATCCTCTTTATTGACACTTTGGTATTTCACTATGAGCTTGTATAAATTTTTGAAAAGAATTTATTAAGAACAATTTTCTAAATCTTTGATGGAAAAATATTTGCTAAGTGACAAAATCCATTTTAAAGTGAGTTTAGTCTTGTTTTATTAAATAAAGAACTCCTTTTTATTTTTATTAAGACAACAACATCTTAATCATGCATGAATATAATTATGTAGCCATGAAAAGATAGTAATAACATATAACAAGATAGAAAGAAATATAAGGAGCAAATAATCATAATAATAAGGTCAAGTATTAAGAGCATTAGCTTCATCAATGTATCATGAAACTAAGAAAAGACTAGTTCCAAAAAGAAAAAGAAAAGAAAAGGCGTAATAAGAGCAATAATAATATAACAACATCATAAATAAATTATATATGAATAAGAATAAAACATGAACATATTACTGCTTTCTTAACTCTCATGAGTCTTAGAAAACACACATTATGGTCATGTTAAGTTACATGAACATAGATATCATTTTAACACTAATATAACAACATAAAATTTAATTATGGACAAGAACAAAACATGAACATATTGCTGCTTTCTTAGCTCTTTTAAGTCTTAGAAAACACACATTATGGTCATGTTAAGTTATCTTAACATAAAGAAAGTATTAGGACTTTTACCTATTGGTTAGAAGAAGATAAGAGAGTTGGAAAGAGTTTATAGAGAGGATTTGGTGGAAAGAAAATTTGAGAGAGTTTTTATAGGTATAATGAAGTGTGTGAAAGAAATGAAGGAAAATGAGGTATTTATAGAGCTTTATGGAGGGAAATTAGTTGTAATAAAATAAAATGAAAAAGAAAAATAAATTAGATACACGTGTGTGGGTGTGCAATGGCCATGGAGAAATGGGGGGAAAGAAATTTATTTATTTTATATTTTTGTAATAAAAAACAATTAAGATGTGAGATGTGAGTGGTATAAAGTTGTATTGGAAATGGAAAATGTAAAAAATAGGTGTATATGTAGTAAGAATAGGTAGTAAGAAAAAGTAAAGATAGGTGAATAGTAATGAATAGTGGCATGAATAGTAGACAAGACAAATTAATACCGGTAATTAAGAAAATATACGTACAAGTGCGATATCTGATATTTTTAGTTATCGAAAAATTATAAAACTGATAATTTTGAAATCCCTATATTATTACGAGTCTAACAGTATCATTAAAATATATTTATTGTTTGGGTTCGGAACGAATTAAATTTTTACGAATCTGATCCTTTTAAGCTTTTCTATATTATTACGAACCATATTTCATGATTATCTCAATTCTATTGTTCTAAGGTTAAGAGCGTCGGATTGCCAAAGCTAAACACTAGGATTTGTTATAGTTTTTGTTGAGGGTTTTCGTTTGATCTCTAATTGTAGAGTTTAAGCATAAACTTAACATAAAATCTAAGGGTTTGCAGATAGTGTAGAATATAAGTTAAGAAGCTTATAATGAGAATCTATACTGTTTAAAGCTCTAATAAAAGTTCTATCTTCTCTGTTATGTATTAATGATATGTTAATGCGGCGGAGGTACGATAGGTTTATCGCAAGACGTTGATTCGCACACGAATACCCGGCTTGTGATCTTCAAATATCAATTGATTATGAGAATACCTAGATATTTGGCATCAAAAATCGAAATCTACACAAAGATGACGGAATTTGGAATAGAGAGAACACTCTCAAAGAAATTTCATTCAAAACAATCTTCTCTCATATGCCATAAGGCTTACAGCATGCTTGAAAGTTGCCATAACCGAAAAAGGACTAAATCCTATTAAATAATATTAAATAACATTTAAAAGGAAAAACTACAACTGACATCCTATTAAAAGATATTAAATCATATTAAAAATCCTACTAAATGATACTAAAAATTATTCTTTAAAAATATTAAATGATATTCTAAAGGCATTGACCGCATTATTAATTATGAATTTGAAAAAACCCAAAAGACATGTAAAGTACGCTGCTCCAATACCGGCAATATAGAACTAAAGACCGGCGGCATAGGTTGCTGGCATAGGATTTTCCATCTCTTCATCCTATGCTGCATCATCCTCTCCAGGCTGGACAAAATTCAACCTCGAATTTTAACCATGTTATGTAGTCAGTCCTCAACTTGTCTCCTCAACTCTTCATGTTTTGTAGGGCTCATTTGATGATGAGGACAATTAGGAAGGTTTGCACTTAGTTCAAGATTGATTTGGTGTTGAATGTCTCTCAATGGGGGTAACCCATCTAACAACTCTTCAAAAAACACATCCTAGAACTCCTTTACAACCATAGTTGCAAACTCAGGTATTGCTACCTCCTCAATAACCTCATTGCCTACAATAGGCTGAAAAATTTCAACTTTTTCCAAAAATTCTTCCTCCTCATACTCATCATCAAAAATAGGTTTTCCATCTCCCTCAACCTTAAACACATCAACATATTTTGTGAAAATCTCTTCTTCATCATTCTCAGTGTTGAAGATAGGTCCTCCATCACCTACAGCTTTAAACACAGGTTCATCATCCTCATAAGTGTCAAAGATAGGTTCTCCATCATAGTAGTCCCCATCAACAGAAGAGGAATCATCATCAAACATCAGCTTAAGATTAAGGTTCTTACCTTTATTTTGATTTAGCATAAACACTTCCATTCTCTCTATAAGCTGACCCACCATAACAAGCAACCATTGATCGATTTTCTGTTCGATCCTCTAATTTAGATCATCATAATCATGGATCTCATCTACATGTCGCTGGTTTGGTTGTCCACAAGGTGGCATCGTTACTTTAGGAACGAACGCAGCTCTGATACCAACTAACATAGGGGAGGTACGATAGGTTTATCGCAAGACATTGATTCGCATATGAATACCCGGCTTGTGATCTTCAAATATCAATTAATTCTAAGAATACCTAGATATTTGGTATCAAAAATCGAAATCTACACAAAATGACAAAATTTGGAATAGAGAGAACACTCTCAAAGAAATTTCATTCAAAACAATCTTCTCTCATATACCATAAAGTTGCCATAACCGAAAAAGGACTAAAACCTATTAAATAATATTAAATAGCATTTAAAAGGAAAAGCTAAAACTAATATCCTATTAAAAGACATTAAATTCTATGAAACTGACGTCCTATTAAAAGATATTAAATCCTATTAAAAATCATACTAAATGATACTAAAAATTATTTTTTAAAAATATTAAATGATATTCTAAAGGCATTGACCGCATTATTAATTATGAATTTGAAAAACCAAAAAGACATGTAAAGTACACTACTTCAACACCGATAGTATAGAACTAAAGGCCAGCGGCATAAGTTGCCGGCATAGGATTTTCTATCTCTTCATCCTATGCTGCATCATATGTGCTTGTTGTTCTATAGGAACTGTCTATCAAGACCTTGAGTTTCTAGAAGACTACTACAATTTATAACAAGATAGAAATGTGAGTAACTTGAATTCTTATCATATGATGTTGTGCTTGTAACGTAATTGCACTTGTCTATACATGAACAAAATTTATTTTATATGGGGATGGGGATGATGTATGTTGTATGGTTTAAAGGTGTGACAAGCTTTAATAATAGAAGTGATGACAAGCTTCCTAATGTTGATGTAAAAGTTATTATTGTTGATTGTCTGAATATTATGTGATTGTTAATAACCTAATCTAAGACTCATCTGACCCTTAATCTAAAATTGATATGCATTGCATGACAGCATGCTTCATTAGCATAGTACCCTTATCACGTGCTAGCATCTCAATTTTGTGGTAGTCCTAAACTTTTTAAGTGGATCTATTTCTCTAACTGGATACCATAGCATTGCCCGTATCCCAGGAACTAAAAAGTTACCAAAGAACATCGCCTGTGTGGGTATTGGCCAAGGAGATACTGGTACTTAAGGGGATTTTCATGGTTCTAAGGTGAAGTGGTAGTTAAGATTGATACATATATATATATATATATATATGTATATGTAACAAACAAATTTAAAAAGAGAATCTTCCCTCCTTAGATTTTACTAGAGGGAAGTTTAAGCTTATGTTAATAATACATATATATAAATAACTATGAGTTGTGAAAGTTTTCCCTTCCTTAGTTCGCAGTCTCTCCGTTACTTAAGATTAATCCTTCAACCCCCAAAGGAGGGCATAAATCCCCATGGGTTTAGATTTTGATCATCCAAACTGTGCATTTCATATGGTTAATTGTGGCATGGCATATGATTATAATTAAAACCTCTTTGGCTTTGTTTGAAGTGTGGTCTAAATCATGTCATTTCACTGAGCTGTGGTTTGCTCACACTCCTTCGGATTTTACATGCTTTTAGGATCTCTAAAGTGGATCCAAGCTTATGGTGAGTGGATGTAGTAGATCTTGAGGGAAAAATCTAGGGCTCAAGCGAGAGTGATGATAGTTTCCTTGCATAGAACTCTATGTTGTTTCTTTAAGTTGTAAAGCTTTGTTAAGAGTTTAACCTACACATATGGATGATGTTTTGCCGTAAAGAACTTATATGTATTGCAAAATTTCATATCTTGACAACCTTACGATCTTGTATTTAAATTATCCACGCCACGGAGTATCTTAATAGTATATGATGTCTGTGGAAATTTTTGTGAAAGGCCTTAGTAGGTATCGTTACTATTAAGGTACCCTATGGGGGTGTGATAAAAATGATAACTCATAAAAACCATGTGTAAATTATGAATATGTTAAATCAATAAAGGATAGTAATGTTGGGAGTATTCTTAATGATTTGTTGACTACTCAGATTCAGATGATGAAGTGCAATATTCCACATTTTAATGATCTTATTAAAATGATCAAAAAAAGTTATCTTATTAAAAAAAATCTTATCAGATCATAAAGTGCAACATTCCACATTTTAATGATCTTATCAAAAAAAAAAATCTTATCGCATTTTTGTTGTCCTTAGACATGGTATAAGAAAGACCAGGATGCATCGGTTTTTCCCAAGTATTTTTTATTTATAAACGTTGTGGAGAAGATAACATGAATTGATGCACTTTCGTTCTTGCAATATAAAATTACTTAGCATATATTTGTTTTTAGATATATTTTGTTAGGAGCATCCCCATTCGAGATCCTTAACACAGGTTCCTATATCTCACTTGTTAAAGTCCTTACAGATGTAGAGGATTCCTTCAACTTTTTTGGATCCTCAACGAAAAATCCCAAAAAGTGAGTTGCGTCATAATAATAATAATAATAATAATAATATTATGTAAAAGAAAATTATTGTGTAAAAGTAAACAGAATAAATAGAAATATGAAAAGAAGTAAAAAAACTTATGTGAAGATTCTTACAAATAAAGTGATGAGGTAGATTCTTACAAACAAAATGATGAGATCCTTGAAAATAAAATTTTCTTAAAATGCTGATGTGGCATTTTAAGAGTCTTATAAAGGTCCTTATAGATGTAAATGCTCTAGTCTAACTACTTTTTTATTTTCAATTTGAGTTCTCAACATTTTTTTTTAATTTTAGATAACAAGCTTTCATTAACACAAGTTTTCTATTTACAATTGACATGTGACAACACATTATTTTGCTGAATTAATTAATTTAAATAAATAATATAATTAATCATGTACTATTGTTGTTGCCTTTTTCCTTTAATATCATCTTCTAAAAATAGAAGAAAGGTCTATAGAAAAATTTCCCAGAAAGAGGATCTGCAAATCAGGATAAACATAAATACTCAATCTCAACAAATATCTATATATCTTCCACTGACAGTGTATTAAGAGGCAACCACATATACATGTATGCTGAAGGACCAAGAAGTTGATAATGACAAAGCTTCAAGCTCCTATTCTATGAAATAGATTCAAGACATTGTATGGCCATCCCCAATCACATGAATAGTTAAAGAGGATCATAAAAGGCTACGATTCCTCTACTATGCCTTGCAGGATCAACTTCAAGTGTGTCAAAAGTCATCTTCAGTCCTAAAATGTATGTTTCACAATAGGGTAGAAGAGAGCATGGACCCAAATGAATCTGCTTCTTCAGCACATATCAGAGGACATCTAAACTTTTCCTTGCAATCAGGCCTGCCATACGAGTCGGTCTTGTAAATCCTCTGCATCTACATTACCAACCTCGGGCCACAACAACTGCAACTGTAAATTATTTAGAAGGATAAACTTAGATGCACACTACAACATGCAAGCCCTTGTAGTCTAAGGATCATATGCAGCATTGTCTAATAGTCTGCTTAAGCTTTTCCTACTAAAAACAACACAAAGAACCTATTGTGATCACTGCACTAGAAGAATGATCATAGCCAAATTTCAAGTGTGGTGAAATTGGAAACTTATCCATCCTTTTCCGACTTCCCATCTTGGCCATTACTATTGTTTACAACATGAGACATATCAATGCAATCCGGAAGAAGTATTTTTCGGCATCCATCCTGATGCATGAGGCATGAGCCACTTTTTATTTGTAATAGTTAAGTTCAAAAGTACAAGTACATCACCCAATGAATACTGTTGCAAACACTCTTTCTTCATCAAAATAGCTGCTTCATACCTGCATAAACAATAATCATATGAGTTTAGTAAAATATCTCGAGTCTTTAAAAAGTGTTTTCTTCTGTAAAATGTTTTCTTCTCATAGCATTTGTTAGAATCAAAGTCTTGGAAGTGCCATATGCTACGCTTATAATGCCAAATATTTGTGGTTACTAGCAATTTCCAAAAGACGGTGGGTTTTATAAGTCGCAGCCTATGATTCGAGGTGTGGTGATTACCCATCAAGAAAATATCAATAAATGGAAAATATGATTTTCATTTTAACAAAGGGAGAATCATTTTCCATTGGTAAGTTTCACAGTAATTGACCACAATCATTAGTGTTCTACCACCAGTTACCACTAAAAAGCCACAAGCATCAATAACCTTTTGAGATTACTATGATTATATCAAACAATTATATAGTCCTAGTTGCAATAAGTGACGTAAAAGGTCTTAAAACATTATCCAAAATAAAAACACCCAAGTTGAAAGTTAAGAAAAATTACCTGCATTTAGAACCCAAAATTTTCTCTTTTCCTGAAGATGATCTTAGAAAGTTTTTAATCTCATTCCATGTTGCTTTGGGATACTTCTTCGGGTCATTCCCCAAAGGATCTACATAAGCCCACATCTTCTCATTCTTGCCAATATATACTTCCACAGCACCCAAATTTTGTTTCACTACTTGTTCCAGCTCTACAACCTCATGCAGTGCATGCTTAGCATCAATAGATCGGTATTTCACTTCTCCGTACTTGAGGCAATCTGTTATATTAACTTCAGTGGGAATGATCTTTTCAGTTCTGAGAATCCTCAAGGCGGTTAAGATGGCATCAAGTAGGCGGCAAGCTTTTTTATTAAGTCGGCGGTGAGCTCTTCTATTAAGGCCAGAGGAACCTGAAGTTTTCAAGACACCATCATCAGGTGTCTCTGCTGCACTCGCAACAGAGGAAGCAGGTGATACTTCAGAAGCATAAGGTTTCTTGGGTTCGGATGGATCACAAGCTGTTGGAGTCTGTCTAGCATTATAATATCCAGTTCCACTGCCAGAAAAACCTCCTCCTCCTGCACTACTGACTAGAGAAGGGGCTACAAACTCCATAGGAACTGGTTGCCTTAGATGCACATGGTTCTGTTGGAAAGGAGGGGGATTATGAATCCCGCCTGGGGGTCCAGAAACCATTGGCATACCAAACTCAGGAGGACAGCGGGAAACGTTATCATATGGGGTTTGAACAGAAGGCATTGCATGAGGAGGATGGACAAAAGGACCAGAGGGATAAGAGGTTTCCTGTGTGCAACCAAATTGCATATCAAGATTATTCTGCCATGGCATATGAGGGAAACTGCTCTGGTTCATGTGGTTACTGAATGAAGCATCCATGTAACCATAAACATCAGGCCTCTGGAATGGACCGTTCATTTTTAAATTACCCTGAAGACTGTAATCTGCACAGTTGGGTACTCCTGTACAAGGATTGCCACAACTGTTTGATACAATCTTGTCATTCTTTCCCTTGGTTTTACTAGAAGCAAAACCAGTCCCCATTGTAGGAGAGCTTTGGGGAAGTGAACTATTGTCCTTTTGGAGTTGCAGTAGGTCACTGCTTGCTAGTGGTGGTCCACCAGCAAGGAGACTTGTCCAGAGCCATACGCTTTTTGCAGCAGCAACTAGTGTTGCTGATGCCTTCTGAGGTTGTGCTAATAGGATGTTATATCTCCTCATGCGTAGTTGATGAAGAGCATTGGAGAAATCACGGTCACCGGATATCAACAAGTAATTAGCAGGTGCAGGATTGTCCACTGCCCAGAACAACATGTCCACAAGAATCTTCTTATCACTCGCATCTTTTACACCTAATCATACACAAAATTTAGGTGATTCAGAACACTATAAGCTTCATATAGTATTAAAGAAACTAAAATTATATCACTTAAATCAGCATAAGATCAGACGCAGTAACAAAAGACAAGAAGCACTATCCATTCTGAAAATAATAACAGATGAGGAGAGAGCCGGTCAAACCATATTTTCCATGCATAAGTACACTGATGCATATGATAATCTGTCAAACATACATGTTTATAGATATTTTATATGTTCGACAAAACAAAAGGAAAAACTTTTGGCAAATTTGCAGTATAACCCCTAAAATGTGCGAATATACCTCAAAACTTAAAATTGAGATTAAGTTTTGACTAGAGTAACCCATATTTTTAAAACGTAACTTCAAAGAAATTGTGATTTTAACACAAAAATTTACCAAAAACGCCTATAATTACATCCACAAAGCATTATAAGCTGCCCCTCCTCTTATGATTTTACCAGAGATCGAACACCAGATTCAGCAGATAATATGAAAAATGCCGATTAAATTTCTAACATTATTAAAGGCCAAAAAAAAAAAAATTCTAACATTATTGACACAAGAACACTACACAAACTGCAAATGGAAAGAATGGAAAGGCAAAAAAAAAAAAAAAACAACAACAAAAATATCTAAAAGCAAAGCCTGGAAAAGTCAATGTCAACTATCCCCACCATCAGAAAATTTGAGAAGCCACCTATACCATTCTCCAAACCCAGAAGCCCCCACTAAACTAAAACCTATTCACGTGCATAACAGCTACTGAGTACTGAACAGCAGTGACATGGCTAACAGAAAAGACCAACATTGAACCCAAAAATGAAAAAAAAAAAAAAAAAAAAACAGAGTTTTACAATCAGACCAGCACGACAAGACAACAACTGCATACTGACCAGCAGGGACATGGTTAAGAGCGATGCCGGTGCTGTTAAGGGCGTATTGAACAGCCTGAGGGATGCGGGTGGTGTCGCCATAAGCAGAGATGGATACGGCTCCACAGTAATTGAGTTTGCCTAGTGCGGAGCTTATGTTCCGTGCGATGGAATGTGGATCGGAAGAAGATAACCCTTTTGGGACCTGGCAGTTCTCTATATCCCACCATACTGATGTTCTGGCTTTCACGTAGTCAGCCTCTGCCATGTCTTCTTCGTCTCCCTCTCCACTAGCACTTCCCATGTTTTTCCATTTTCTTTCGGTTTGTTTCACGGTTTTTGATATGTCATATGTACTATTACTCTACTAGGTAGGTGTGGTCTCAAGTCTGTAGGCACACGCATACACATACGCATATGTGCCGCAAATTTCCACATGAAAGCAAGGTAGGTCTTCGTCAACGTCGACGTTTTATCCTTTGTCGGAACTTTAGGCACTTTCTAAGCAGGTTATTTATATCCCTATCTCCACTTAACACGGGACCCTGATATATAATGGTTTAGAACACCAACAAAACCTAAATCGATACCAAAAAAATTTATATAAAAATTCTTAAAAATAAAGTAATAAGATTTTGTTTTTGAAATACTGATGTAATAATTTAAAAATTTATTAAAAATCTACGGGATATAAATGCTTACCATCTTTATTCTTTTGGATCCGTTTAGAACACTAAGAATCTTAAAAATCTACGGGAAGAGCACCCCAATTTTGCCAAGCTCAAGAGTTTAATGTTAAAGAACCCCAGTATGAATATGAATGCTCTAACAAATACTAATTATGTGTTAAGAGATATTTGATTATAGTCGATAAATGTTTCCATAAATTAGTTAATCACCTTAAAAATTTTGTAAAATAATTCATTATTCCATTTTTGTTTAAATATACAACAAATACCTCTGATATAGTACTAAAATGTTTTTCGAAAGACAGCAAATATCCTGAAAATGTCAATGCCATGCAACATCTTCAAACAGTATTTATTGTATTTTAGAAAAAAAATAGTGTGTCCTGTATTTTACAAATTTAATAAAGATGGTGGACATAATTTAATTTTAAAGTATTTACATGTTATAATTTATTTATTCCCTACTATTTTGTAATCTTACAGTATAAAGTAGAGCTACAAACTAATTAAGTTAAGACATATAATTTCAAACTCCGAACTCAACTGAACTTAAAATTATAAATTCAAACTCAATTCTATTAAATTCATTTAGACTCAATTTATTAAAAAAAAATATTCTAATTAAAATAATATTAATATTTAAACTTGATTTAAGCTTGATTAAACTCACAAGTTAGTCAAATTAAATATTATGAAGCTTAAACTCGATTTTATAAATCACATAAGTAAAAAGTTAAGTAAGTAATTTGTGAATTGATTTGATTTATATAAACTTTTAATATAAATATTAATTTTTCAATAGGAGAAAATAATTTTACATTTCATTTTTCCATTGTAATCTTAAAAAAAAAAAAAAAAGGTACTGATCACTTTATTCGAGTTGTTAATAATAACGTTCAACCTTTTTCCTGTACATGTGTGTACGAGAGTCATTACATTCCTCTAATGGATCAGATCAGGTCTTAAAATATAGTTTGCAAATTGCAATTACTTCAGTGTTGGAAATTAGCTTCCTAACGAAGCAAAGGAGAGTGGTACTTTTTCTATCTTAGGAATTTTAAAAGACCAGAATGGTTATATAATAATGCCCTGTGTAGGCTGTAGCAGTAGCACCATAGCTTTTGCTTTTCATAAAGAAGTAAATAAAAGCATGAAAGATGGGATTCCCACTTTAATTAATAGTACATATATAGCTATAAATAATTTTAAAAAAAAGTCTACAGTAAAAAGAGTTCAATTTAAGGTAACACTTAGTACAATTTGAATAATAAAATTTTGATAAAATCACACCTTTTTTTATTTATTTTAACTTTATAATTTATACCAATACTTCAGTTTATCATAACACAATAGATACCACCTCTATTTGCATATAAGGCAAAAGTGGTTACCCCCAATGATACAGCAATGACACATTGAAAATAAAAACTAATAATTTATTTTAAACTTATAATCAGGTATATATTAATTAATTAAAATAATGATTATATAAAAATAAATTATAAAAATAAATAAAGAAATACACAACTGAATATATATATATATAGGGATCATCCGTTGTTTTAAATTTATCTTCTAGTATTTTCTATTTTTTACGATTTTAATTATTTTTATCTTTTTTATAATTTAAATTTATATTGTTAGCAGATATGTGGTCAATATAATTTATTATAAAATTTTCTAATTATTTATACATTAATTTTTTTAATGAAGCATATATTTTTTTTTTTGGCCTTCATGAAGCATATAATTGATATTGTAAACTAACATTAAATAACCGCCATTTTCCAATGCTGTCAATAAAGAATATCCTACTTTTATTAATGATGAAAATCGCATTAAAACAAAGATCTCACCCAATTTTATTTAAATAATTAATTTAATTCATGATTTAAACTGACCAAGAATCCATATCATTAAATATATATATATATAATGGGTAAATTACATTGGTGGGTCACAACGTTTTGGGATAAGTTCATTTTAGATCACAACATTTGGAAAAGTGCATTTTGGGTCACAAACTTTGGGAGGTGAGTTCATTTTGGGTTATAATATTTACAAAAATGATTTAATCCAGGTTACGATGGACACGTATCAATAAGAGAAGGGCCGCACGTATGAGCAAGAGAAGGTGACACGTATCTACCATGACTTGAATTGAATCACTTTTCCAAACGTTGTGATCTAAAATGAACCTACACCCAAATGTTGTAACCTAATGGTATAATTTATCCTATATATAATATGTGTCAATGACTTTATAACCTAGTGGCATTTATGATCTCTTGCAATGGCTATATATATATATATATATTTATATTAATGCATATGTAAATTAACAAAATAAATCGTATAATGTTATACATCCAATGTGAAATTTTTAAGAGATAAACATAGAGGAAATTAATAGATTATTGACTCACCAAAATAAAAATTATATAAAATAATTAATGCAAACTATTGACAACGGAATACAAGCCATAGCCACTCGACCTATTATCATCCCCACACGAATTGAAGAGCCTAAAAAGGGTCCAAAAGATCATCAATTCTATTAGCCTAAAAGGGGCCCACGACAAGTGACACCTTAGATCCTACCCTGGTAAGGGCTCTCGAGCTCGCACTCACCTTGACCTCAAGGGAAACTCATGAGCTTGTTCTCAAATTGTCTCCATAAGACCTCCACTTCATCCTTGTCTTAGCATGAGAGGTAGAGGGGGGATATGACCATCTTATCCAAAGTCCATGCAGCAACAACTCCTTTGCCTCGAGCACTAGATAAATCCATCACCTTGGGTGCTAAGTCGACTATCAGATAGAGATTCGCCCTAATAGAAAAGATTCGATGAACCCCATTATGGTATATTCAAGAACTATAAATAGTCCTTCCTTTATAATAGTTTTTTTTATCTTATTAATACTCTTTGAGAGACCCATGGACTAACTTAAGCATCGAGTAGCCGCAATAAACAACCCTCTGATGCACCACTGATCATTTCTCTGTGTTTACAAAGATAAAACAGTATCGGCAAAATCAGTAGTCTTAACACAAATGATTTTATATATTTGCACATGAATCATGTGTCATACATGCAATTGATATACTTTCACCATACATGCAATGTTCCTTTAGATGGTTAAATCATATGAGAAAGATGCAATTTAGCAATTAACTATAGTAAAATCACTAAATTGCATCTTGTTTATTCGATTTATTGTTAAAAATAAAATCGCATATAATAAATATGATTTTACATATCAATTTTATTTAAGTAATTTTTTTTGTAAGGTTGGTAAACATGTATTTTACTCAATAAATATTAATAAATAAAAGTCCAATGTATATAGTAAATTATTAAAAGAAATCAAGAGTGACTAATAAATTTGCCATATACATTTAACATTTGAATCTATTATATCAATATAATCTTTATGTAAGTATTTTCCTATTTATGTGATTTGTGCTTTTTTTATCATTATATAGACACGTATTAGCTCCCACAATATATATATATATATACATATATATTGAGTTCTAATTGAGTAATGTGACCAATAGACATATAGTTCAGTACTATTAGCAATAGTCTAGCAGTATTAACATGACATTGTAATAGTAAAAAAAAAAAGAGAAATAAATAATCTAAGTATTATATATTTGTGAAGAAGGTAACATGAAGTGATGCACTTTTGTTCTTGCAATATAAAATTACTTAACGTCTAATTGTTTTTAGTTCTCCTTAACCTTAGGTCAACGCTTTTGCTCAAGAAAGGTGAAATGTTATGATTAGTTAAAAAAAAATAATATACTCTTTTATTTTTAATTTGAGTCCTAACATTTTTTTTTAATTTTACATAATAGGACTTTGATTAATAAAGTTAAGTTTTCTACCAACAATTGACATGAGGCAACACATTGTTTTGTTGAATTTAATTAAATAATAATATAATTAATCATACACTATTTTGCTGCCTTTTTCCTTTAATATCATCTTGTCAAAATAGAAGAAAGGTGCATAGATAAATTGCTAGAAAGAGCATCTACAAATCAGGATAAACATAAATACTCAATCTCAACAAATATATATATCTTCCACAAACAACGTATTAGAGGCAGCCGCATATACATATATATTCATATACATTAGCTAAAGGCAAGAAGTTGATAATGACAACGCTTCAAGCCCCTATTCTATGAAATGATTGCTCTGCTATGCCTTGCAAGAGCAACTTCAAGGGCGTCAAGCCATCTTCAGTCCTAAACTGTGTGTTTCACAATAGGGTTGAAGAGAGCATGAACCCAAATGAAATCAACTTCTTCAGCACATATCAGAGGGCAACACCCTAAACTTTTCCTGGCGATCAGTCTCACCATACGAGTCGGTCTTCCAACCCCCTCTGCATCTACATTACCAACCTAAGGCCACAACAGCTCCAATTGTAAATTATTAAGGTTAGACTTAATTGCACACAACAACATGCTGGTTTAAGGAAGGCCCTTGTAGTCTAAGGATCATAAAGTACCTGCTGTGATCACTGCACTAGAAGCATGCTAATAGCCGAATTCCAAGTGTGGTGAAACTGGAAACCTATCCATCCTTCTCAGGCTTCCCATATTGGCCATTTCATGATTTACAGCGTGAGACATATCAATGTAATCCGGCAAAAGTATTTTTATCGGCATCCATCCTGATGGGTGAGGCTTGAGCCACTTTTTATATGTAATAGTTAAGTTTAAAAGTACAAGTACATCACCCAATGAATACTGTTGCAAACACTTTTTCTTCATCAAAATAGCTGCTTCATATCTGCATAAACAATAATCATATGAGTTTGGTAAAATATCTAGTCTTTAAATAGTGCTTGCTTTGTGGAAAGTGTTTTCTTCTCTTGGCATTTGTTAGAATCAAGTCTTGGAAGTGTCATATGCTATGCTAATAATGCCAAATATTTGTGGTTATTAGCAATTTCCAAATGATGGTGGGTTTTAGAAGTCGCAGCCTATGATTCAAGGTGGTGCTGATTAGCCATCCAAGAAAAATATCAATGAATGGGAAATATCATTTCTGTTTTAAAAAGAGAGAATCGTTTTCCATTAGTAATTTTCGCAGTTGTTGACCACAGTTGTTAGTGATTACCTATTGCCACACCTTCTACTACCAATTACTACTAAAAAGCCACAAGCATTAATAACCTTTTGAGATTGCTATTAATATCTAACAATTATATAGTCCTAGTTGCAATAAGTGTCGTAAAAGGTCTGAAAACATTATCCAAAATAAAAACACCCAAGTTGAAAGTAAAGAAAATCACCTGCATTTAGAAGCCAGAATTTTCTTTTTTCCCGGAGATGATCTTAAAAAGTTTTTAATCTCATTCCATGTGTCTTTGGGATACTGCTTGGGTCATTCCCTAAAGGATCTACACAAGTCCACATCTTCTCATTGTTTCCAACATATACTTCCACAGCACCCAAATTTTGTTTCACCACTTTTTCCAGCTTTATGGCCTCATGCAGTGCATGCTGAGCATCAACAGATCTGTATTTTGCTTTTCCATACTTGATGCAATCTGTTATATTGACTTCGGTGGGAATGATCTTTTCAGTCTTGAGAATCCTCAAGGCAGTTAAGATGGCAACAAGTTGGCGGTGAGCTCTTTTATTAAGGCAAGAGGAGCCTGAAGTTTTCAAGGCCCCATCAGGTGATTCTTTGGAACCATAACGTTTTTTGGGTTCAGACGGATCACAAGTTAATGGAGTCTGTCTAGCATTATAATATCCAGTTCCACTGCCAGAAAAACCTCCACCTCCTGCACTACTGACTGGAGGAGAGGCTATAAACTCTGCAGGAACTGGTTGCCTCGGATGCATTTGGTTCTGTTGGAATGGAGGGGGATTATGAATCCCGCCTGGGGGACCAGAAACCATCGGCATACCAGACTCACTAGGACAGCAGGGAAAGTTGTCATATGGGGGCTGAACAAAAGGCATTGCATGAGGAGGATAGGCATAACGACTAGAGGGATAAGAGGTTTCCTGTCTGACACCAAATTGCATATCGAGATTATTCTGCCTTGCCATATGAGGGAAACTGCTTTGGTTCATGTGGTTACTGAATGAAGCATCCACGAAACCGTAACCATTAGGCCTCTGGAATGGGCCGTTCGTTTTCAAATTACCCTGGAGATTAGAATCTGCACAGCTGGGTACTGATGTACGAGGATTTCCACAACTATTTGATACAATCTTTTTTTTCTTACGTTTGAATTTAGTAGAAGCAAGACCAGTTTCCATTGTAGGAGAGCTTTCGGGAAGTGAACTAGTGGCTTTCTCCAAATCAGTGGTACTCGAAACGAGTGTGATTGCAGTGTCGCAGTAGAAACAACACTGTCCTTTTGGAGTTGCAGTAGGTCACTTCTTGCTAGTGGCAGCCTCCAGCAAATAGACTTGTCCAGAGCCATACACTTTTTGCAGCAGCAATTAGTGGTGTTGATGCCTTCTGAGGTTGTGCTGATAGGATGTTATATCTCCTCATGCGCAGTTGATGAAGAGCATTGGAGAAATCGCGGTCACCAGATATCAACAAGTAATTAGCAGGTGCAGGATTGTCCACTGCCCAGAACAACATATCCACAAGAATCTTCTTATCACTCGCATCCTTTACACCTAATCATGTACAAAACTTAGGTTGATTCAGAACACTCTAAGATTCATATAGCGTCAAAGAAACTAAAATTATGCAGTCTCCTTAAATCAACATAAGATTAGATGCATTAACAGAAGACAAGAAGCAGTATCTATTCTGATAATAATAACAGACAAGGAGAGAGCCGATCAAACCATATTTTCCATGCATAAGTACACTGATGCATGTGATAATCTTCCAAACATACATAAGTTTACGTGGTAAAAACAAGACAGGGCACCAAAATCATTCTAGATTTCATAGATAAATGTATAGACATTTTATATGTTCGACGTAACAAAAGGATAAACTTCAGGGAAATTCGCAGTGTGACCCTAAAATGTGCGAATATACCTCGAGGCTTAAGATTGAGATTAAGGATGTATCATCCATGATCAGTTTTTTTTACTAAAGTAACCCATATTTTTGTAACGTAACTTAAAAATTGTGATTTTAACACAAAAATTTACCAAAAACGCTTATAATTACATCCGCATAGCATTATAAGCTCCGTCTCCTCTTATGATTATACCAGAGATCGAACAGCAGATGATATGAAAAATGGCGACTAAATTTCCAACATTACTGACACAAGAACACTACACAAAGTGCACATGGAAAGATTAAAAACAATAAAATAAAAAATAAAAATAAAAGACAAAACAACAACAACAACAAAAATATCTAAAGGCAAAGCCTGGAAAAGACAAGGTAAACTATCCCCACCATCAGAAAATTTGTGAAGACACCGATACCATTAATCCACACCCAGAAGCCCCCACTATACTAAAACATTATTCTCGCATCCACTATACTAAAACATTATTCTCACATGCATAACACCTACTGAACAGCAGGGACATGGCTAACAGAAAAGACAAGCACAAAAAAAAAAAAAAAAAAAAACAGAGTTACCAATCAGAGCAGCATGACAAGACAACAACTTCATACTGACCAGCAGGGACATGGTTAAGGGCGATGCCGGTGCTATTAAGAGCGTGCTGAACATCCTTAGGAATAGTAGTGCTGTCGCCATAAGCATAGATGGATACGGGTCCACAGTAGTTGAGTTTGGCTAGTGCAGAGCTTATGTTACGAGCAATGGAATGAGGAGGAGGATCGGAGGATGACCCTTTTGGGACCTGGCAGTTGTCTATATCCCACCATACTGATGTTTTGGCGCTCGCGTACTCTGCCTCTGCCATGTCTTCTTTTCCAATAGCACTTCCCATGTTTGTTTCACGGTTATTGAAATGTCATATATAAATATACAACAAATATCCTCTAAACTACCAAACTTTTTTTCTTTTTTTTCTTTTTTGCCTTTAAGATACAGCAAATACTCCTGAAAATATCTTATTGTATTTCAGAAAAATAGAGTATCCTGTATTTTAAAAAGGATTAACAAAAAAAAATCATTTTTTCAAAAACAAATTACATAAATTAACCAAATGAAAAAATAAACTTAGAAATAGACAAGTTGAGCTCCTCTTTTGAAAAAGACGAGGTAATTAGTAACCTATCTCGTCTTTTTAAAAGACGAGGTCCACTAGCCTATTTCTGGGTTTATTTTTATCTTAATGACATTTTTGTAATTACTTTTTAAAAAATCAATATTATTTTCCTTTTCTCTTTTAAAAATTTAATGAAGGTGGTCAACATAATTTATTTTTAAAGCACTTACATGTTATAATTTATTCATTACCTAATATCCTTATAGTCTAACCATATAAGTTATAGTTACAAACTAATCGAGTCAAGACAGATATGATAGCAAACTTGAATTCAACTAAACTTAAAATTCTAAATTCAAACTCGATCCAATTAAACTCATTTAAACTTGATTTATTAAAAAATTAATTAAAATAATATTAATATTTAAATTTGACTTTAAGTTTGATTATGCTTAAAGTTAGTCAAATTAAATAATATAAAGCTCAAACTCGATTTGATAAATTACTTAGTAGAAAGTCAAGTAAGTAGTTTGTGAATCAATTTGACTTATACATACTTTTAATATAAATATTAATTTTTCAATAGGATAAAATAATTTTAAATTTCATTTTTCCATTATAATCTTGAAAGAAAAAAAAATAGTTAATGATCAATTTATTCGAGTTGTTAATAACATTCTACCTTTTTCTTGTACATGTGTGTACCAGAATCATTACATTCCTTCTTTTTTTATTAGCTTAATAATGGATCAGATCAGGTCTTAAAACATAGTTTGCAAATTGCAATTGCTTCGGATGTTGGAAATGAGCTTCGTAATGAAGAAAAAGGAAAGTACTACTTTTTTTATCCTAGGAATCGAAAAAGACAGCAAGTTATAAATAATGCCCTGTCGGCGTAGCAGTAGCACTATAGCTTTTGCTTTTCATAAAGAAGTAAATAAAAGCATGAAAGATGGGACTCCTACTTTAATTAATACTACACACACACACATATATATATATATATATATATACACATATCTATAAATAATTAAAAACATGTCTACAGTAAAAAAGAGTTGTGCTCAAGGGAACACACATTAGAACCTGAATAACAAAATTTTGGTAAAGTCACACCCTTTTTTTTTTATTTAGTTATGTTAACTTTATTATATACTTCATTTTATCAAAACATAATAATACCTTTATTTACTCAACTGGATGCATGTGAGGCTAAAGTGTTACCCGCAACAATATACGGCAATGAAAATGTTTTACGATGTAAAGAGGTGGTCCGATCTCAGATGTTTAAAATTTATCCCCTAGTTATTCCCATTTTTTATAATTTTTTTTTACTCTTCGATTATTCTTTTTTTTATTACTTTATTTTATTATAATACTTAGTTTTTTCTAATATCTCATCGTCACACTATCATTTTACCCCGCATACGTGCAACCAGTAAAAAAGAAGGTATAATTTATAATTTTTGCAGATACGTGGTTAGGATAATTTATTACAAAATTTTCTACTTATTTATACACCAATTTTTTTAAGTTTATAATTAATCAATAATATTGAAAAATATTTGAATTTTTTTAAACACTAAACATATAATGTCCTAAATGTAGAGTCATATGGACACCCAAAGGCTCAAAACATGCTATAAGTGCAATAAACATCATAAATACTAGAGTTACTCATGTGTTAATAACTCCAAATATTATTCAGTTTTATACTTATAATAATAATCAACAACATAACTATCTACTAGTGATCTTTAGAAGTTAAATTCACATCCATTATTCTAACTCTACAAGGACTACAATTACCACTAAAAAGTTACTCCAGTAAACTCTAAGCTCCTAATATCCTTTAGAACGAGTTCATATTATAAAGGTTTCTCATGTCCATTAATCATATGTTCTCTAAGCATTACCTGGAGGGATTTCAATGCTAGCGATATTCTTAGTTCACTAACTAAAAGAAACTAATGTTACGTCTTACACGATCATTATCTGTACCTGAAAAAAAAAAAAAAAATAAAAGTGAGTTGGAGCCTATTACGATACTACCATAAGCATACATGAATAAGCATACAAAAATGAGTTACATACCATCCTAATTCTAATGTAGCAAGCAACCGATTATTATCTTAAATTCAAGTCCAGTAATCAACGTAGGGATAACTCGATATCCCAACAGCACACTTTATGTATAATAAATATATATGATGTTGGGTACTCTCTAACATTCAAGAGTCCATGAGTTAAATCCTAAATCTACCTGTAATGCACACCACAAAAATTTTGATTTATGGTAGGGATTATTAGTCCCTTCAAGAAAGGAAAAAATCCTTACCAAAAGTTATAGTAGGGAAATAAAATTCACTTTCAATTCTTGGAGCTATTAAATTCCCATCCCTAAAAAAAAAAAAAAAAAAAAAAAGGGACAAAGATGACATCCCTTCCACAGTTCCCCCTTATGGTAGGGAGACACATCCTTTTAATATGGTCTAATATGTATGTCAATGCTATAAAAGGGATGTAAGTCACTTTTACAAGCAACCTTTTTATTAAAAAAAATCAATAAATCAATTAATATTATAATAAATAATTATTTCATCCATTTAAATATATCAATTTCTCTCATAAACATATGTATTTATAGTGGATTAATCCCTATCATAAAATACTTATATTTAGAGTGGATTAATCGATATCATATAAAATATGTACATATATTTAATAATAATAACAATGTTTTAAATGTAATTACTTGATAAATATAAAAAATATACTGTATCAAGAGGTCTGAAACCATCATCCAACGATAAGAATGCACCACCAAAGACTTTGACTCCATCATCTAATACCAACATAGCACAACCACAGGAGTCTAACCCCATCATCCATCACGAACATCATTCAATCACAAAAAGCCAACAAGTATCCTTTAACACCAAGATTGACAAAAAAAAGGAGAAAAAAAACAATCAAACATAACTAATTTGATTACCCATTAACGATGAATCCATTAGGGATGTAAAGCTCATCATTGGCTGTAGCTACATTAGTTACATCCTATATAAGACATTTTTACCAATATTAGTTTCAAAAACATAGATATATATACATGTACATACACATTAAACATGTACTTGAAATAGTACTAACCTTGTTATTACATGCATGTAGATGACTGTCATGTTGAGAATGGTTATGTCTATCATCCTTGTCAACCGAATGATCATCACCGAAGCCTCAACATTGCTCCTAGGCCTTGGGGCCTAGTTGCAACATATTTGTAAATGCCCCTTGCATTTTTAATCTACAACATTATGTCGATCAAAATTAGTTAGCAAGGTGAAAAAGAAATGTACAATCATCGTTTTTACCATAAAATTAAATCAAATACAAAATATGCAATTCTTTTGGATCAATGAAATAAGAAACAAAAAGCAAATTATGTATTAACCAAAAGCAAATCTAATAAAATGATTTCAAAGAAAAATAATTTATTCTTATAAATATTGTCTTGTAATAAATTTAAACGTCCATTGCAAATTTTTGAGCTATGGATGGTATGTCCTATGGCCATTTAATTAAGGCAAAATTTGGCATTGATAGTATACAATAAAGGTAGAAGCTCTCATATAGTCAAACTATTCCACTAATTAGGCTTATCAATGATCAATCAATAGAAGATAAAGTGCCAGATATGCTACCTTAACAAGCAATCTTACACAACATTTTATGTTTTTGGCAATTGTGTCATACTATTGCAATTGACTTTGAAACTACTACCTTTAATTTCAAGCAATGGTTTTATATCTGATGCATTTGACTACTGTTGCCTTTTAATAAGGCAACGATTATTGCATTCAATTGCAACACTTAAAAAAACCGTTGCCCTCTCAATTTAATGCAATGATTTTGAGGTCTTAATAGGCTATGGTTTAATAGGAAAAAAATGCAATGGTTTATATAAAAATACTACAACAGTATTTATGAAACTTGCAACACTTTTTGCCATAGCTAAAGTGTATCATTAAGACGTAATAACTTTTATTGTTTAGAAATCATTTTATTATTAACTAAATCCAATAGTTACAATAATAAAATTATTTAGTGTAATACTTATTAATAATAATTATTCTTAATAAATATTATTTTTGAGTTTAGTAATAAGAAACCTTGTAAACATTATAAATAATTTTGTTACAAAGTAAATTGTTAATATAATAGAATTCACAAATTTTAACTTTGAATTTGATTAATATCTATAACACTCATAAATAAAAAAGTTATTAATGTACTCAAATGAGTACTTTCCCAAATTCACCATCTTATAAAAAATGACAAGGTTCTCAATAAACTCAAATTGGTGTTTGCTCTAAAATCACCACAATATAAATTTAATAACAAGGTTCTCAACAAGATATATTGTTTAAACAAACTACCAACTCAATAAGAAACTTATATGTATATTTAATATGCTATCTTGTAAAGATTTCAACAATCCCACTATTAACATCATTACATTTGTCAATGTCCTCAAAAGAACAAAAGACAATAAAATTAATTATAAGTTCATCATATTTTTTACTAAAAACTTTAATAAGTATGTATATATAGAAATACTTTTGCAAATATCAATAATGATTCTTTTTTGTACAATGAAAAAATGAAATAGAAATAATTCGTACTATAAACATATCAAATGGCAATATCTTAAATATGATTTTTCTAATGCTTTTAATAGTAAAAAACCTTCCTAAAATAAGTGTAATTGTCCAAAACAATAATTTCATCAAGCCACATTATATTTCGAGAAACAATCAATTCTAAAAAAAAAAAAACCAAAAGTGGAAATACAAACTTCAGCCCCATTGGATTTATACATCTATATACAAAGCAAAACTGGAGATCCAAATAAATAAATAACAAGATTTCAAGCTACATTCAAAGAAAAGGAAATTAAGTTTATATCATCATTTGATGTTACAATAGGACTGTCGTGCCTGGATTTTTTATTTTTTGATTTTATTTTTCTTAATTTGATTTATACCAAACCTTAACTCATTCGGTACAAACCCTCGAATAGGAATTAAAAGAAATATATTTTTGAAAATATTTTAGAGTCACCACTTGATCAAGATCGGGTAAAAACATAAGTTAGAATCAATGATTGGTTAATTCTAACTTAGCTACTAGTTCGCGAAAAAAATGAAATTAAAACCAAATTTTATAAACCAGAGATTTTGGATTCATGGGCTATCCTATTAAAACCATATGGTTACCACTTAAAATTCATAACTTAAAATTTATCATTTTAATGCTCAAATTAAATAAATAAATCAAATTTCATGAATTTCTATATTTACAATTCTATTTACAAATCAATAACAAAATCACTTAATATTTACAACTTAACTAATTAATTCAAAATTTACAAGATAATGGAATAAAAATAATTTTTTTAGATTTTGTGTCGCCCCGAAGGTGCCTACCTACCCGTTAATTGGAATTAGACAAACGTAGTTCTTTTTATTAAAAAAAAAACTTAAATTTATTGGTTTCTTTTAATATTTCAGACTCTTTTCATTTTAGGTTCTTAAAATTTTGAGATTTTAAAAGAAAATAAAGAATTTTTAGATATAAACCTACAAGCTATCAAATTCATTTGTATTTTAAAAAGAAAACTAAACTTTTTCTAAGTGACAAAACATTTTATAGGCATGTTTTCTTTTTTTTTTTTCATTTTTTAATAATAATAATAATAATAATATTATTATTATTATTATTAATATTATTATTATTATTATTATTATTATTATAAACACTTACCTTGGACGAACTTGGAGCTAGAGTCGGGTTTGAGTCGGGTTTGGAGCTCTAATTAGAATGGGTCACCGGAGTTGGTTGGGGATAGCTTAGAATTTCAAAAATCACCTATTTGATAGTTTTGAAGAGGCGAAACTTGTTAAATTAATCAAATGAAGAGTGGTGAGTGTCCTAATGGTGGTTTTTTGGTTTGAAAACAACCAAAAATGGAGGTTTCGATCTTCACAAGCAGCGGCGGCAATGGTTCTTGACTCGGAGTGGTGGCTGGCTTCCTAAGATCAATCTAAAGCTTCCAAAAGATAGATCAAGAACTCCTAATGCTTTCTATCACACTCAATTCACTCGAAAACTTCCTAAATCTATTGAATTCGAAAATTTCGAATTTGACCAAAATTTCCCAATCTTGGATTCGAACTTTTTTAGGTGTTTTTGCTTATTTCTAATGATTGTGGATGATGAATTCAACCCCTATTTATACTAATTAGAGGTCAAATTAGGTGGAAATTTGATCAACTTCGAAGAACAAGTGCACGTGCGAATTTGGGTTCCCGAGCTTGATTGATCATGTTTTTGCAATTTTCAAGCATAATTGATCTCGGAATTGTGTCGAGCATGTTTAAATGGGTTTAATTCATGATCTTGGAAGTTTAAATTGTTGAAACGAGTCGAATTTTGAAATTGTTCCACACGTAAAATGAGTGTGCACGCCATTTTCAATCCTAGATTCAAGTACCAAAATTCAATTGTTGGAACCAAAATTTGATTCAAACTTATAGCATCCCGAGTGTTCTTTAAGATTCTCTCATTAATTTTGCAAAACGAATGGGAAATTGGTCAAAATGGCCATTCGCGCTCGAAAATTAGGTTAACTCAGTGAAGAAGACAATGCGCATGCGAACAGGTGTGTGTCTCTCACGTGCTTGTGCGAAAAAAGAATTGCATTCTCCTTCTGTGCGAATCAAACTCGAGTCTTCTGTGTGTGCATGCGTTCATTTTACCAATAGCCATTTAGCTTGTGCCTCAATTTCTTTTGCACTCAAATTGAATTTAAGACTTCCAAAAATTTAGGTTTAATTAGATAAACCTAATTTAATTGATTCCAAAATAAATTTATATTAAAAATTAGTATTATATCAAGCCCAAAAAATAATTTACAAAATTATTATTATTTATTACTATATTTTTTCTTTTCTTTTTTTTCTTCTTTCTCTTTTTTTTTTAATTTTTTTTATTTCTTTTCCTTTCCTCTTCCCTCTCTTCTTTTTTTTTTTTTTAATTTTTTTAGTATCCATAACAATTTACAGGCTTAACATAATATTAATTTTCACTATAAATTAAAGCCTTAAATAGATAAAAATAGAGTGTCTACAGCTACCCGTCTTTGTGGTGAAGTTTGTTAAAACTTGACCATAAAGATAAAAGGAGACCCCATTTTTACTTTTCTAAAAACTTATGGCCAACCTATAGGTAAAAGCAGTGCCTATGCAAAATGTCCACTGAGGAAGATTGGCTGAGAAGGCAATGGTCTTATGATCTCGAACTTTGGAAAGGTGGTAACGACTTTCAGTGAAGTTACTGAATTATGGAAAGTTATCACCTATGCCACTAGAAAAGGCTCAAACGAACTTTGGCTCAAATTTTTTTTTTTTTTTATGGATCAAAAGAATGGGCATCATCTTGAAATGATGGATTTAAAAAAAAGGTGTGAAAGGTTGTTAGATTATCCGTCGAATCCAAACTTGGTTAGGGGTACTAAGTCATCTGTCGGACCTAGGCTTGGTTGCTAGATTATCTGTCAAATCTAGGCTTGTGAAAAGGAATTGGCTTGCCATCCATCTGTCAAGTATAGGCTTACAAAAAAAGAAATGGGTTGCCATTTATCTATTACGTATGGGCTTACAAAAAAGAATTGGTTTGCCATCCATCTGTCGAGTATGAGCTTACGAAAAAGAAATGGGTTGCCATCCATCTGTTAGGTATGGGCTTACCCAAAAGAACTGGGTTGCCATCCATCTATAGGGCATGGACTTACGAAAAAGAATTGGTTTGCCATCCATCTGTTGGGCATGGGCTTACGAAAAAGAAATGGGTTGTTATCCATCTGTCAGGCATGGGCTTACGAAAAAAGAAATGGATTGCCATCCATCTATTGGGTATGGGCTTATGAAAAAGAAATAGGTTACCATTTGTCTGTCGGGTATGGACTTACGAAAGAGAATTGGTTTACCATCCACCTGTTGGGTATGGGCATACGAAAAAGAATGGGTTTGCTAAAAAGTTTTACAAGAAGCTTTTTTTTTTTTTCAACCTTACAGGCTTTTATTGTGATCTTTGATAAGATAGTCATCTAGTATTGTATTCATGAATCCCATTAACACCAGCCTTGCATCAGCATCGAGGGTACCTTTCTTTGAGCTTGTTTCTTATTTGTGACATTATTCTAAAGCTTCCTAGCTGAGCATTTGGCCTACAAGAATTGGCTATTCCTACATAGCTTAATTTCCTTAAGTAAAAGTTAATCCTATAATTAAACTGAAACATATGTTTCTCGATTTGATGATATGCTCAAATCATTCCCTCACTTTTCACTCGTGTTTGTATCGAAGTTAGGAACTTATCTTTGAAGGTAGATTGATCAAGGGTTGGACTGACTATGGAGACTTTCAGAGATATCCACTTTGCTTGCAATTAATGAAAATAAAATCAACTGAACACCATGAACGACAAACTTCTCATTGATTAGCCTTCTTTCATCAATGAGGTTCAACTGTTCAACCCTTTGTTTTACCCATTTAGCTTCGTTGAGCTCAGTTTCTATCAGGATCCGAAGTGAAGGTATTTCAACCTCTATTGGTAAGATAGCCTCAATTCCATATACTAGGGAGTAAGGCATAACCCTAGTTGACACCCTGATGGATGTTCAGTAAGTCATTGATGCAAGTGGAAGTATTTCATGCCAATCGTTATAGGCAATGACCGTTTTTTCAATGATCCTTTTGATGTTCTTGTTGGCGGCTTCGACTACCCCATTCATTTGCGGATGATAGGGAGTGGAGTTTTGGTGCTTAATCTTGAATTGCTAACATAAATCAGTCATCGCTTTATTGTTCAAATAGTTCATGAAGGAGTGTGTGGACCTTACATGAATGGCTAAATGTTAGCAAAAAAGATCATGAGGTTATTTCTGGCGGACCATGGAGTCGGACTGTATTAAACATGTAAGACTCTGCCATCTATGCCAAGAATATGCGAATAGGATAAATGCCTCTCCAACAAAATTGCAGTCAATGTCAACATCGTAGCCTTTCTCGTTGTGGGGGATTGATGTGATTAGGCCAATTTCTCCCAAGGCTTTGAATGGTCATTGCTTCATACTGGTTGCAATCGATTACTTCACCAAATGGGTAGAAGCCTCTTCATACGCCAATGTGACGAAAGGAGTTGTGGTGTGATTCATCAAAAGAGACATTATCACATGATATGGAACGCCAGAAAGTATCATCACTGATAATGGTGCGAGTCACTTGGCTTCTTTCTCATCTACGCATCTTAGAAAAATTGTGTCAAAGGACTTTTTATATAATGTGGTTCTGCTAAACAAGAAATGACTCGTTAATTGTTTTAATGATTTTTTATCTCTCTTTGTGGCATTCTTAGGATGATTGCCCATTTGGAGGAATGTTTTGATGTCATGGAACCATGGTTCGACTGGTTTAATAACAGCATAGAATGCAGGTTTGTCTTCCACCCGAACCTATAAGGGGTGTTGAGTATGGAAAATGATTAGCGAGGAATCTCCAAATACTTCTAATTCCTCGATTTCCATATTGATCGCCATCTTTAATCCCATAATGCAGGTTTCATATTTAGCTACATTGTTAGTAAAGGAAACATCAATGTAGCCGATGATGGGAATTGATTTCCTTCAGGTGAACACAAGGACTGCCCCAATCCCACACCCATGTACGTTAGCTACTCCATCAAAGTACAACTTCCACTTAGATGGTTCTTGTCCTTTATCCATTTCACTTACCCATATGCCTTCAACAAGGAATTGATCTTGTTCCCTTAGTTCCCCATCATCAATCGGACTTTTGGCTAGTTGATTGGCTAAGGCTTACCCTTTGATCAAATTCTGACTCACATATGTAATGTCAAACTTAGAGAGTAACATCTGCCATTTAGATACTCTCCCGATCAAAGCTGGTTTATTTGCTAGGTATCTCAAACAGTCGTGCTTTGTGATGAGTTCAGTCGAGTAGAAAAGTGTATACTGCCTAAGTCGATGCATAATCCAAACTAATGAATAATAAGTTCGTTCAACTTCGGAGTACTTTTTCTCTCAATTCGTAAATTTTTTACTTCGGAGTACTTTTTCTCCAAAAGTGCACTTGTCAGGGTTCAACTTCAATTGAAAATTTCTCAATCTTTCAAATAGTTTTCTTAATACATCTACATGATCTTCTCCCTCTTTCTTCTTAGTGATCATATCATTGACGTATACTTCGACTTCCTTATGCATCATGTCATGAGTATTGCTATCGTTGCTCGCTAGTAAGTTGCACCAGCATTTTTCAGACCAAAAGGCATCACTTTTTAACAAAAAGTGCCTCAAGTAATGATAGATGTCATCTTAGTTTTGTCCTCTTCCACCATTTGCATCTGATTATACCCTGAGAATCCATCCATAAATGAGAAAAGATGGCTTCTGGCAGTATTTTCTACCAAAACATCTATGTAAGGTAATGGGAAGTTATCTTTTGGTGTTGCTTGGTTCAAATCCCGAAAGTCGACACAAATTCTAACCTTCCCATTCTTTTTTAGAACCGGTACTATGTTAGCGACCCATTCCAAGTAATCTGATACTTCAACGAAACCTACTTCGAGCAGCTTTTTCACTTCTTTCTGGACCAGTAACAACAAATCTCATCTAAAACGCCTCAATTTATGTCTTTTGGGTTGAATGTCCTCCTTGGTTGCAGTTACAAACCACAATCGATGGATCTAAATCGGGAATGTCATCATATGACCATGCGAAATGTCCAAAAATTCAGCCAAGAGTTTAGTCAAACCACCTTTCTCCTTTTCAGACAAGTTTCCCCCAATTTTCAAATTCATGGGACTCTCTTCTATTCCTAGATAAATCATCTCAATGGGTTCTAAGGTTTCAATTCCTCCTTGCTCAAAGTTTTGCCAGTTTTCCTGTGTTCTATCTTGATAATTTACATCATCTTCATCAACTAACCCAGTAAGGATGAAGGTGATATGGATATTTTCATTAATTACAAGTGCGAGATATGATAGGAATTAGGTTGCCTTGAGTCACGGAAAAAGGAACACAAAAAGGAAAAGTAACAAGGAGCGAGTTCAAGAAGCAAAATGAGCAGCACAGGGGAGATAGGCCAACTCTTAAGTCGCCGGCCTAAGTGTCTACTTGCCGGCCTTCTTTTGACAAGTCTTATTCTATTTTTCTTATTTTGTGTTTAGGCTGCCCAAGTGTGTTTTTAGGCTGCCAACTTACTTTTGGGCGACTTTTAATGTCTTTTAGGTCTTTAGGGTTTCCTAGGCTTAATATATATAGTCTTTTGTTAGTTTATTTAGACAAACTTGTTTTACATCTTGAGAGCACATTTTTTAGTGAGAAAACCTATTGTGGTTTTTAGATTATTGAGAAACAATTTGTCCTCTTTAATCATTTGTTCTTATCAAATCTTGAGTTATATAGATTTGTGGCAAACACCATTGTTTAAATCTTGAGATTCATTTGACACCATGAGCGTTTTGTAAATCATGGATCCTATCGATCTATAATTTATTCACAAACCAATTTGTTTTTGTTGTTCATGGTTCCAATCAAGCAACGATTTCATTCATATCCATTTTATAGTTGCAATTTCATATCAAAACAAAAACCTTAAAAGAGAGAGTTCAAATTTTTAAATCAAGTTCATATTATTATTCCAGTATCGTTTAAGGAGATCGCATCAGAGCATATCAGATTTATATCAGCTGATATCAGAGCAAAGGTCATGCAGAGATTATTAATCAACGCGGATTCATATAGGTTGGTATATTGAAAAAAAAAAAAATTGAATTCTTCTATTTTCTTTGGGAAATTATGCTGTTTGGTTGTTGTTGTTGTTGGGTTGTTGTTGTATTTTGGTTGTTGGTGTTTGTGGAAATGTCGTTGGATGGGAGTTATAGTGTGAATGGCGATAACCCTAGGGCTAGAAGGAACGATAATAATAATGGAGAAAGGGAAGTTGTGACGAGACAAGAGTTCACACAATTGCAAACCAGTGTTAATCAGATGCAAGATGATGTTAGGAGGATTAGAAGTGAGAGATAGGATGAGCCAAAGTGGTTCGAACCATAGGAGACATTCTAGTGAAGAATCCGATGGAAATAGTGGAAGGAATAGAAGGCGAGGAGATAGAGATGAAAGATGAAAGGGGATAGAGATTATAAAATTGAATATTCCGCCATTCACAGGAAGTAGTAAGCCTGATGAATTTTTAGATTAGGTGCCGAGGGCTGAGAAAGTGTTTGAATGCTATGAATGGGATAAGTGCACCAAGGTTAAAATGGCATCATTGACCTTTTCAGATTATGCTAGCTTGTGGAGGGACAAGTTACAGATTGAGAGAAGAAGGGTAGATGAAGAGAACGTGCGTTCTTAGGCACTAATGAAGAAACTGATGAAGCGTAGATTTGTTCCTAAATATTATAAATAGGAATTATTAATGAATTTGCAGTCTTTGAGACAAGGAAATAGGAGGGTTGAAGAGTCTGTGAAGGAGTTTGAAACATTGATGGCTAGGTGTAATATTCAGGAATCCACTTTTGAATCTATTGCTAGGTTTATCAATAAGCTGAAGATGGATATAGCTAATGTTGTTGAACTTCAGCAATATCAAACTCTTGAGGATGTTATCAAATTGGCTAGCAAGGTTGAAAGAAAACAACGCAGGAGGTCTCACAAGTCCTATTATCACAACAAATCTGATGAGGAGGTAAAGAGCGAGGAAGGAAAAGACAAGATGAAGGGCAAAGTAGTTGAAGAGAAAGCTTCAAAAAAAAAAAAAAGGACAGAAATTAAGTGCTTCAAGTGTTTGGGACATGGTCACATTGCTTCTCAATGTCCTAATAAGCAAGTTATGGTTTTGAAAGATGATAAAATTGAGAGTAAGGAAGAAAAGCAAGAAAGTAGTAAGGAAGGGGAGATTGAAATAGATGCACCTAAGGGTCCTTTAACTAATTTAATACTTGAGCAGGAGAATGTGATTCCAGAACAACGAGCCAATATGTTTTATATTCAAAGTTTGGTCAAAGGAAAAACAAGCCTAACTATGGTTGATTCAGGTAGCTGCGCCAATCTTATTTCTGCAGGAATAGTTTCTAAATTGGGCTTACAGTTGGAGCAACATTCGAATCTCCATGCTCTTCATTGGCTAAATCACTAAGGAGTTATTCATGTTCATAAACAAGTTTGTGGTCTTATCTCAATTGGTGATTATTTTGATGAACTTTTATGTGATGTAGTACCCATGGATATTACACATCTAATTCTTGGAAGACCATGGCAATATGACATCCGAGCTTTATGTGATGGGTACAAAAATGAGTACATAATTCAGCACCAAGGGAAGACATTCAAGCTGATGGCCATGAGTTCTGAAGAGTTGTAACAGGCCAAGTTGATCCATGTTAAGAAGACCAAGGGTTTGAAAAGTTTGTTTGCTTGGACTAGCAAGATGACTACCCCGAATGTTTAGAAAAAGAAGAATCAAGATTCAAGGATGAATCTTTTGAAACCGAGAGGTAATGATAGGAATTAGGTTGCTTTGAGTCACGAAAAAGGAACACAAAAAGGAAAAGTAACAAGGAGCGAGTTTAAGAAGCAAAATGGGCAGCACAGGGGAGATAGGCCGACTCCTAAGCCGCCGGCCTAAGTGTCTAAGCCACCGACTTACTTGCCGGCCTTCTTTTGACGAGCCTTATTCTATTTTTCTTATTTCGTGTTTAGGCCGCCTATGTGTGTTTTTAGGCTGCCAGCTTACATTTGGGCAACTTTTAATGTCTTTTATGTCTTTAGGGTTTCTTAGGCTTAATATATGTAGTCTTTTGTTAGTTTATTTAAACAAACTTGTTTTATATCTTTTGAGAGCACATTTTTTAGTGAGAAAACCTATTTTGATTTTTAGATTATTGAGAAACAATTTGTCCTCTTTAATCATTTGTTCTTATCAAATCTTGAGTTATATAGATTTGTGGCAAACACCATTGTTTAAATCTTGAGATTCATTTGACACCATGAGCGTTTTGTAAATCGTGGATCCTATTTATCTATAATTTATTCATAAACCAATTTATTTTTGTTGTCGTGGTTCCAATCGAGTAATGATTTCATTCATATCCATTTTATTGTTGCAATTTCATATCAAAACGAAAACCTTAAAAGAGAGAGTTTAGATTATTATTCCAGGATCGTTTGAGGAGATTGTGTCAGAGCATACTAGATTCATATCAAGATATCTTTGTACTTCATCATAATGATCGGATCTGCATAGATATAAAGGATGAATATATGAGCATATGGAAAGAGAAGAGAAATTTAGAAGAAAAAGACTTTCATTGATATGGAAGGTGTTCAACTACACTTATTTGAGCGTATCACAAAAATAGAAAAATATAATAACATCCAAATCACGCAATCAACCCTTCCTCAAAGAACTTAAAATTAGTATAAGGAACGGAAAACCAATTATTCAAAGTTGCCTTATTTGTCGGAGCGATCTTAGCAACATTTGGTTGTTGAATGTGGTGAAGCTTTGGAAAGGAGTCCTTGATGTGCGGAATCTTGATGGCCAAATCGTATTCCCTATCTATCTTTCTTCTTTGCATCGCACTTTTCATTTCTGCTACCTCAACCGAGATAGGAGAGTTGCCCAACCCAAAAGTCCTAACATGAGTTTCCTTTTCCTTATCTAGTACACAAACTTCCTCAAACATTTGGAGCCTAAAGTCTTCTTCCCCTTCTTTCTTAATGTAAGGAATGGCTATTTCTTTGTATATGGTGTAATCCTGCTTGCCTATAACAGTGATAATCTAGCCATTTGCTATGAATTTTACCCTTTAGTGTAGACTTGAAGGGATTGCACCAGCGGCGTGGATCTGGGTTCTTCCCAACAACAAATTGAATGTTCTTGGATTATCCAACACCTAGAAGGGTATGGTGGTTTGTCGTCCAATGATGATTTCCAACTCAATTTCTCCCAATCTCTCTTTTGGAGCTATCAAATGTGCTAACAGTAGCAGAGTTAGGCTTAATATTTGACGGCTATATTTCTAGCAAATTTAAGGTGGCCAAAGGGCAAACATTAAGGGAGGACCCATTGTCAATGAGGACTCTTGAGATGATCTTGTCATTGCTCTTGACTACTATAAACAGCGCCTTATTATGCTACCCTCCTTCTTCCCTTAATTCCTCAGACGAGAATGTAATTTTATTCCATGTAAAAATGGAATTAATTACATGCCCGATAGTGGTTTTAGAAGTGCCTTCGGGAATCTTTAATTCTTTTAGAACTTTGAACAAAGCTTCACAGTGGGCTATAGAGGTTACTAATAAACTCATGAGTGAAATCTGGGTAGGTGTTTTAGCCAATTGCTACACCACCTTAAACTCACTTGCTTTCATCAACCTTGCAGGTGCTAACTTCTCATTCTCTTTCTCCTTTCCTCTTTGTCTTGATGGGACGGTTCCTCCTTCACGTTCCCTCTGCTTAGGTCATAAATTCTTCCTAATCAAGTAAGATTGTCGATCATTGCCATGGAGGCATGATTAACTGCCCAGTAATCAAAAGGACCAGCTTTGTAATTACTTGAAGCAATCGGTATATGAAAATTATAGAGTTTAGGCTTTGAAGTGATTTCTTCGTCTTCACTTTTGGGCCACTCGATCTTGGGCCTTCCTCGATCATTCCTATGAATCCTTCCTCATTAGGTTTTTCTCGGCTATTCTTATCAATTTCTTTAAACTCTGAGCCCATCCAGTTGCTGGGGTGTTAGCATAAATGCGTGGTTTGAACCAGTAGTCCACCAGATATTGGTATTTTCCTACTTCTCCTAAAGTTCCAATAGTCGAGTCTCCTGCCCAGTACCTCTCCCATAACTCTGTTTGAGTACTCTGCTTCTTCGGATTTGGGATTAACATTTTCATGATGTCCTCCTTCTTGATGACCCCATCTTGCAGAAGTTGGTAGATGGCTGGTTTGGTCTTAGTACGATCTCTTAGATTAAGGTAGAGAAAATGACCCATCTTTTGAAGATTCGACGCCACTTGTTCTATTGTGATGGGTAATTCATCCAAATTCAATTTGGATCTGGAGTTTCAATGGTGATCGTATTGATTGTGTGACCATGATTTAGTGAAGGATTGGTTGAGACATATGGCATTTCCACAAATCTAACTGGATGATCTTGGCGTCGATGAGATCTTAAATCTTATGTTTGAGCCTCCAACAATCATTCGTAGAATGTCCTATTTACCCAAGATGGTAGTCGTACTTCATGTCAGGATTAAAATTTTTGGGCTTATAACCCTCTCTTGGTACCTCAAAATAGATTAAGTTATCAGCCCTTAACTTGGCAACACTTGACTGAGTGGAACCGAAATTCAGGTGAACTTTTGTTTTCACCGAAACGAAGCTGTTGGTATAGGACTATTGTTTGCAAGTTTGAATTTGAATTGGTTGCCAAAACAACAGGCTGAGATGGCCTAGCAAAATTGAAGTGTTGACCACGCTTATGGTCGAATCCTTTCCTTTGTATGACGTAATCTTTGACATTGGGAATTTCCTTTCAAACTGCAGTTTCCCAATCGAGACTGCATTTTCAATTCTACATCCAGCCACAACCACTTCAGAAAAGCTAGTTGATACGTGTCCCACAAGATGTAAGAAAAACGGCTCATCCAAAGTATTGATAAAAGTGAATGTCAAATCTTTTTTTGCCAACGGGGTAGTGATTTTGGCAGCTAAAGCCCTCCACCATTGGTCGTATTCCTTGAACAACTCATCTTTCTTCTTTTTCATGTTAGTTAGATCCCAAACCGATGGTGCCATCTCAATGTTGAACTGATCGAAATTCTAAGTTTGGGTTAGCATTTGTTCAACAACCTTAAGTAACATTTGCTCCATCGAGTTAAGCCTTTGTTCAGTGGGCTGATAAGAGGTATTGTTGCCAGAAGTAACCATCTTTGTGCAAGACCGGGTGTTAATGGGATTCCTTAGCTGTTTAGATGCTATCTTTCAAGATCTGGTAAAAAACTCAAGTATCTGGTCAGTATATTTTGAAAACTCACTTCTTATTCTGGGAATAAATCAAAGAATGAATCATAGGGCAAAAACGTAAGGATGCAACATACACATGCAAATGGGGATGATGACTAAAATTGTGGTGAATCTTAAATATTTCATTGGAGTTGCATTTTTAATCATAAGCAGTCTAAAATCTCGTTATTACATTCATTTCTTTTCTTTTCTTTTTTTTTTTCAAAAAAAGAAAAACATTACATAAAAAAACTTAAACTAGTCTCCCAGTCTTGCTTGGACATATGACTTTTTCCTCCAACATGTGAATCCTCTTCCTAGCTTCCTTTAGTTCTGCCTCTAGGGCTAGAACCTTACTTCCTACTTCCTGAAGTTTGTAGATTAGACTTTGCTCTCTTTCTTGGAAATCTCGATAACATGTCTCCATGCGAGTTGATATGGTTTCCATATAAGCAACAATTTATGGGTTGGGTTCAAGTGGTGTTAGCTCAAGAATTTCAGGGCTTCATACTGGATGTCTTTTTTCTTATTCAATTGACTAGCTACGTACCATCTAGTAGCCTTGTACTTCTATGTTTCCTTGCTTTCTAGCTCAATTTCATAAACAAGCTTGGTCTCCCTATTGTCCTATAAAGCTTTGACCTGTTCGACCTTAGCTTTCAATGTTGTAAGGGTTTTGGTTGGATCTAAGTAATTAACCACAAACCGTTCTAAATCTAGCCTGATGGTGATATCTTGTAGCATGTTGTACTGTCTTATCACACCAGAGGATAATATCCTGTGCAACCTGTTATTCCAATTAGGAGAACTGCTGGGTATTCCTTACAACCTAGGATAGTAGTTGGGCATTTGAACCAATAGGTATGCCAAATATAATCTTCAAGTCTCATATCCTCTAGGATGGCAATTATGTTCCAAAGGGGTTCATCATCTTCGATATAGACTCGTTCGATGAAGGATTGCACAAGATTGTACCTGACGTGAACAAAGGCCCTATTAGCTAATTCTCGCCCATAGTATTTAGTGTAGCTGGCAAACCAAATCATCATTAATTGTATACTAGCCTTAAAACTTCCTCGACCTTTGGACTTAATGTGATTCAGACTTCGGATTTTTTAGGCTAACAGGGCAGGGATGTATGATCTGCTGGCCAAATATTGAGCTACGAGTTCAACAACCCAGTAATGGATGAACAGGTTTCCATTAAGGAATAGAATGGTAGCAAAAGCAGCGGTTATGAAGGCATTGACCCTGTTTTCCTCCTATATGTCAAATGGTACGCAAAAAAGACTTCTTTTATTCTTGAAGTAATCAAGAGTTCCAAACCAATCCATTAAAGAAGACAACCTGACATAGGATTCATTGTCGTCCTTCATAGAGTCAACTATTGGTCCCTTTTTCACCCCTAAAAAGTCTGAAATGATATAGGTTGGGCTGCGAGTAAGGTCTGGAACGTAAATCCCTTTTGAAGTGGGTGGAGCCTGAAGTAACCTAACATATTCTTCAATGGTTGGGCTTAGGACATGTTGGCCCAAACAAAAGGCTACTTCTTCTGGCTCCCATAAGTGGGTAAGGGCTCGGAACATAGTAAAGGGAATCTGAACTCTTGGAAGGTAAAGAATTGGGCCAAGCCTATCTTTAATGAATGACTATTGCACTAGGTTGAAACTGACCATCCATCGGTCCAATAGAAGCATGGGGTGTTTGAAAGCTTCTACACATTGTTCTCTTATAAGGCAGGACTACAAACTGGTGTTGATATTGACACTTGAGCTTGAAGACATCATTTCCTGGTTATAAATCAAAATCCTATATTACATAGAGATAAACTACCCTACTATTTACAAGGAAATAGATTTTTTTATCTTTTTTTTTGTTTCATTTTTTTTTTTTTTTTTTTGTTTTTTTTTTTTTTAGGAAATGTAATATAACTCTTTTTTTATATCATTGATTCACCATTGAAAAAAAAAATGTAGTCATCATCCCATGACAATGAATGCAAGATTTGGTAGGTTCAAAAGGTTCTCCAAGCTTAGTGGACCATAAGTCGACACTAAACCAGAGTGGAAGGTCATTTCGTGAACCAGAGGTGGAAATGCCACAACCTCAAATCTTACTTGCGGCCTTCCTGCTTAGGGTCCTAAGACAACCTGGTTCTGATCGTGTCTAGCACACATTTTCATAATTTAAAAGAACCCAAAAGAAATGCCCCAATTAGGGCTAATCACATCAATTTTTCCTTTTCTTTTTCTGCATCACCTAAAGGAGCAAATCAAAACAACTATTCACAAATTAATAATTATACAAATAATATATAAGAACGAGCATAGAAAAGATAAACTTTAAATTTAAAAAACTTCAAGTAGCTAGCCCTCTTAAAAAAAAAAGTAGGCGTTTTCTAGTAGAGTCGCCAAGCTGTCAAGCCTGGATTTTTCATTTTTGGGTTTCATTTCTCTTAATCCAATTTGTACCAAACCCTAACCCATTTAGTACAAACCCTGGACTAGTAATTAAAAGAAATATATTTTTGAGAATATTTTAGAGTCGCCACTCGATCAAGACCGAAAAGAAAATGTAAGTTAGAATCAATGGATTGGTTAATTCTAACTTAGCTACTAGTCAGCCAAAAAAAAAAAAAAAAGGATTTAAAACCAAATTTTATGAACTAGAGATTTTGGATTCGGGGGCTATCCTATTAAAACCATATGGTTACCACTTAAAATTCATAACTTAAAATTTATCCTTTTAATACTTAAAATAAATAAATCAATCAAATTTCATGAATTTCTATATTTACAATTTATTTACAAATCAATAACAAAATCACTTAATATTTACAACTTAACTAATTATGTCAAAATTTGCAAGATAATGGAATAAAAATATTTTTTTGGATTTTATATCGCCGTAGATGTGTCTACGTACCCGCTAATAGAAATTAGACAAACGTAGTTCTTTATATATATATATATATATATATATATATATATAACTTTAGTTTGCTGGTTTCTTTTAATTTTTGGAACTCTTTTCATTTTAGGTTCTTTAAATTTTGAGATTTTAAAAGAAAATCAAGAATTTTTAAATATAAACCTACAAGCTATCAAATTCATTTGTATTTTAAAAAGAAAACTAAATTTTTTGTAAGTGACAAAACATTTTACATGCATGTTTCCTATTATTATTATTTTATTATTATTATTATTATTATTATTATCATTATTATTATTATTATATACACTTACCAAGGTCAGACTTGGAGCTGGAGTCGGGTTCGGGTCTGGTCTTGAGCTTCGATCGGAGTGGGTTGCCAAAGTTGGTCGGGGACAACTGGGAATTTCGAAAATCACCTATTTGATAGTTTTGAAGAGGCGAAACTTATTAAATTGATCAAATGAAGAGTGGTGAGTGTCCTAAAGGTGGTTTTTTGGTTCAAAAACAACCAGAAATGGTGGTTTCGATCTTCACAAGCGGCAGTGGTAATGGTTCTTGACTTGGAGTGGTAGTTGAGTTCCTAAGATCAATCTAAAGCTTCCAAAAGATAGATCAAGAACTCATAATGCTTCCTATCACACTCAATTTACTTGAAAACTTCATAAATCTATTGAATTCGAAAATTTCGAATTCAACCAACATTCCCTGGTCTTGGATTCGAACTTCTTTGGGTGTTTTTGCTGCTTTCTGATGATTGTGGATGATGAGAATGATGAATTCAGCCCCTATTTATACTAATTAGAGGTCGAATTAGGTGGAAATTTGATCAACTTCGAAGAACAAGTGCGCGTGTGAATTTGGGTTCTCGAGCTTGATTGATCACGTTTCTACAATTTTCAAGCATAATTGACCTTTGAATTGTATCAAGCATGTTAAATGAGTTTAATTTGTGATCTTGGAAGCTTAAATCGTTGGAACGAGTCGAATTTTGGAAATTATTCCATGCGGGAAATAAATGTGCAAGCCATTTTCAATCTTATATTCAAGTACCCAAATTCAATTCTTGGAACCAAAAATTGATTCAAACTTGTAGCATCTCGAGTGTTCTTTAAGATCCCCTCATTAATTTTGCAAAACAAATGGGAAATTGGTCAAAAATGGCCTTGAAAATGGCCATTCGAGCTCGAAAACTGGGTTTACCCAAAGCACGCGCAGGTGCGTGTCCCTCACGTACCTGTGTGAAAAAAAAAATAAATTTGCATTCTCCTTTTGCACAGATAGAACTTGGGTCTTCTGTGTGTGTGCATGTTCATTTTACCAATAAGCCATTTGGCTTGTGCCTCAATTTTTTTTGGCACTCAAATTGTATTTAAGGCTTCCAAAAATTTAGGTTTAATTAGATAGATCTAATTTAATTGATTCCAAAATAAATTTATAATTAAAATTAGTATTATATCAAGCCCAAAAAATATTTTACAAAATTATTATTATTTATCACTATATTTGTTTTCTCATTTTTCCTCCCTTTTATTTCTTTTCTTTTTTTCCTCTTACTCTTATTTTTTATTTATTATTTATTTTCCTTTCCTCTCTCCTCTCTTCTTTTTTTCCTATGCCTTTTTTTTAGTATTCATAACAATTTGTGGGCTTAACATAATATTAATTTTTACTATAAATTAAAGCCTTAAATGGATAAAAATGGGGTGTCTATAAGGACAAAAAAAAAAAAAAAGGATTTCGAGCTACATCCAAAGAAAAGGAAAGTAGGTTTGTATCATCATCTGATGTTACAATAGGAAAAAAAAAAAAGGATTTCGAGCTACAATATGAATCTCCCCTCTTTTTGTAATTTGGAAAAAAAATTAATAAAAACAAAGTTCCTTCTGCCAAACTACTACAACTTTGTGCAATTATATCTTGGAAAAAATTACTAAATTTAGAAACACAACATTTAAGATAAAGGCATAGGTTCAAATGTATTTATGTCAAATGAAGTCATTGGCAAAGGATGAATTAAAATCCAAAATCTCCTTAAAGAAAGGAATCGGTTTTTGTTTTTAACTTATACAAGTTTAGGTTCTGGATCTAAATTCATGTGTTAACTATACATCCATGATTCTTTTAGACAAAATATACAATCTTTGTTTTGGCAAATATTTGAAAAGAAGATAAAACACATACCATCATTTATTGATGTTGGACACATATATTTAAAATAAAATAGATACCATCATTATTTTTCATATAAGAATAAGGGAAGGTTCAGGCACCTCTTTCGGCAGAAGAATCATGATTGTTGAAATCGCTTGGCTTCATCTTGGACAACCACGCTTATTATTAGAATCTAGGATCACTAAAACAAAAAAGAAAAGGTTGTTAGTTTTTTTTTTTCTATTAGATATGATAGAATTTGACAAACCATAAATATTATATTTGAAAATAAAAAAAGTTGATGATAGCATGATGAGCATGTGAGTTCATTCGATTCCTCTATAATTTCTTTAACCAAGGCCACTATCACCCCATATATCGACATCAAGTGCTGCATATCATACTGCTTTAGATACATTGCTGCAAACCCATTAAAATGTAATTAATATGTAATTAATAATGGCCTCGGAGAAAATTTATTCATCTTCAATTTACAAATATATAAACAGAACATCTGTTGCCTTCGTAAATTGATGCTTAGTTTAATTTACTATAATTCCTCTTTTAAAGAATTCCTCCTTGTGTCATAGAAAGTCACAAATCCCCAACTATCAAGAAGAAAAACTAAATAATTTACCAAACAAACAAAGTTTAGACATTCAAATAATTTATTGAATTAGACATAGTACTCTTGCACAAGAAACACAAAGAAAACTGATAGGATATTTAGACTAATGTTTTTACTAGTAGAGCTGCATCAGGCTGAAAGATAGAGAGAAAAAACAGATCTTTCATTGGCATACTCAAAAACCACCGCAATAACCAAATTATTACTACCAAGTATAGAATATTACTTGACCAAATCTTAAGAAAAAACATTACGTTAAAGTAATAAAGTTGTGCATTAAAATAGTTTAAAGAACCCGGAAGAGATAATCTTGCTCACAAACAATGTAGTCATCAAATTTCAAATCAATATTGAAACCTAAAAAAGGTTTAACTTGTTGAAAAGCTTCTATCAACGTGCAGTGAGAGTTCTCTGTTTCAACATTCTAATTTACAATTCTCCCATCTTGGTTTTCCTCAGCAATGAATTGCCAACTTTTCCAAATTCCTTTTGGAAACCAAGCAGATAAACCCAGCTAAAAGATTACCATAGCGGATAAACTCAGCTAAAGACAATCCTGTTACTCCTCTCAAACACAGTGCCGTGGAATATCAAATTAATTTCATAAATGATTATCATAATTAATTTCAATTTATTCCATACTGTAAAGACCCAACCTATTTAATCCTAAAATTAAACAAGTTAAGTCCCAACCACATATATTTTCATATTATATGTAAGGTTGTCCTAAAACTACTTCTTTATGTTGATTATTTGTTTAATACCACTATACCTTCATTATAAAAAAAAAAATCTTTTTAAAACAAAGATTGCTTACATGAGCAATCTATACTTGCATTAAAACAAAAAGTTACAAAAGCTTGTGTCAATCTTATGACACGACAAAAAGGATTTCATCTTGTTTAACCCTAATAAGAAAAAAAACTTTAAGATCTCTTTATACAACACAAGGCTTAACTAACAAGCCTTCTATACAAAATACATTTAAGTTTCCAAAACATCTTTCTACAAAAACTTCTTCTTAAACCACTTGCCACTTGGAATCCTACTCATCATTCATCCAAGAATTTCTCTCAATCTGTCCATATCCCAAATCGTCATAACAGTCATCATCATCACCTGAAAAAAAATAACATTGAGCCAAAGGCCCAGTACACAGCAATGAAACCAAAGGCAAAATGGCAAGTAAACTTAAATTAATGCAACAACTTAATATCTCATTTTATCTTTCTTTAATATTTATTAAACAAATTAACATTGGAGTACTCAGACTTCAACACAATCTAGGGAAATCTGGGGTCCTGAGTAAGGCTCTCGATGCTCAGGAGATTGATATAGGTAGCTCAAATACCTATGTCTCCTAGATAGCTTTACAAAGAAAAAGTAATCTCGTTTATGGTTCATAGTCGTTACCCAACTTTACTTAACTTAATCCATAATATAAAATAATTCATATGCTCCCATAAATATTGAATTAAATTATATTATTTTATCTTAAGATGAGTAAATATTACACAGTTACTACATCCCCTATCGATTACCAGCCAAGCCATTTAAAAAGAAATCACCATTGCATCATGGTATGAAGTCATTGCATCATAACAAGTGGCCTAAGCTTCTATTCTAACATGTCATTGCATCATGACATGTTCGCCACTCCCCAGACCATATTTAAAGGCAAAAAACACAATCAATTCATGCAAAACTTAAGCCGTCTTGAATTTAAGTCAAATCAAAGTATGCCTATCCTAACAAACATTCAAGCAAGTTGTTGCGTACCTATGCTATGAAGAGAATCAATAGGAGCACTGAAAAGAGGATCAGTGGAAGAACTCAAAGAAGTATCTATCACTGTTACAAGGAAAATCAACTCAATTAACATTTCTACTTAGTATTATGCATAAAACATAACTAAATCTAAGTTTAATACTCATGGAATTTCAAATAAATATAACACAAGGCCATAACATACCATTTATACATTTTTCAAGATCATACAAGCTCACAAATTCATCATTTTTAACTTTAATCCATATATACAATGTAACTAGTTTTATTTTAACATTCATGGAAATTCAATTATTTGTTAAACCTACAAATCCACTTAATCCATACTTATAATCATCATTATACATCAAATATCATTAATCTATCTCATTTTAGTCCAAAAAGATCCATTTCCTAAGCAATCACACACTTAACATGCAAAAACGGGTTTTTAAACTTTGTTTGGAAAATATATGAGCTGGAAAAATCGAAATTTAGGCATTGATGATGTTTAAATTTATAAAAACTCAAAACATAAAAGTTGTAGATATCTTTTCAATCTTTCCAACGCAACTTGAATTACCTCAATCGGAGGTCAGATGAAAAAGTTATGGTTAAATTACGAAAACATATCAAAGCTGTAGGGAACTTATCACGCCCCTTTGGTCACCCGTGATTTGGATGAGTTTCACAATCAAACCAAATCACGCCCTTTTGGTCACCTGTGATAAGGAAAATTTCATGGTCAGAACTAATCACGCCCCTAGGGTCCCCCGTAGTTAGTTGCCTGACCATTTTTTCAAAAAACCGAGCTTATCACGAGACTTATCTCGCTCGTGATTTGCCTAAAACTTCTCCCCTGTTTTAAACTTCGAAAAGTGTAGCTTTAAACGTATCTCAATCCTTCTTTAACACATTTATATCATCAAACTTCATCTCAAATGTATTCTATCAACTCATAACATATATAAACTTCATGTTCATCACATTTAACATATCAACACAAACTAACCATCTAACCAAGAAATCAAAACCAACACTTCATATATCAACTCTACCAATTCAAGCACAACCAAAACACTTCTGTCACAACCATCAACTCTTAAACACTTCATCACTTCATATTCAACACATCAAACACTTCTTCATGCTCATAACACCATTTAGCTAATCAACAACTCATTCACTTCTCAAACACCACCTTGACTACAAAATTTCAACACTTCTACTTACACATAAAACATATATTACAAGTTCATATAATATCAAAATGCAACTTATCACAAACTAACACATGAAACTTCTCAAGAGCTCATTTCAACATGCATTCACATAGCATATGAAACTCATATATCAAGTGAAACTTAAACATGTAAAAAACTTTTAAATATGCATGAACTTACCTTAGGAAAGCTTTAGCTTGATGAATGGTACAAGAACCTAAGACTTGTTCTTGCTAAGTGTTTTGGAATGTATATCTTTGAGAAACAAAGAAGCAAAGCAAGAAGAAGAAGAGAAAATTCATGTAGCTTTTTAAGCTGTCTTAGAAAATGGTATTTTTGAACAAAATAAGGCTTATAATTATAAAAAAATATTGACTTTTGGGGGATGCCATTGGTTGGGCTTTATTTGGCATAAATTGGGCTTATTTTGGGCTCAAAATTGCTTAAGTATGGGCTTGGAATTTGACAAAATTTCTACATTATAACTCAACTCTAAGCTTTAATCAACAAAATCCAACACTACACATACACATTTAACCACTAATTTACATTAAGCAACACAATATTAATTTAATATACGTACTAACACCAATTATACTCTACACATATATTTATACTAACAAGAACATATATATAACATATCAAATTCTATTTCTACATATTCATCTCATGAATCAAACACTTTCAAACTTGATATTTAAAATTAAGAATATGTCCACATGAAAATTAAATTATTAATTGAATTAGGTCATTTCACATACCTATTAAATGATTATCATAAAACCAAATTAATTAAAATTGGATGTAAAAAATCTATGAGAGCTTACATTTTCTTTAAAGAAGATAAAGTTGTCATGGAAAATGATGGGACTCATCTTTAAGATTTCTAACAAGACACTGTGGATCAAAAATCCTTTTCCAAAGTTAAAAGAACAACAATATCTATGGCAAAAATAATTTTAAAACTTTATGTGCCAAGGACAGTATGAATCTCTACTAATCATATTAATAAAAGCATTGCATTTTTTTATTAAAAGCATTTCAAAGGGAAAAAACATCTAAATTCATTCTTATTAAAATTTATCTACTCTTTATTTACTAAAAATACATTCTTTTAGAAATAAAATAGTAGAAAAATAATACTAATAGAGACGTGGCTTTAATTATTCGTACTCTCTTTTTCTTGCTTTAAATAATAATGATAATATTGTCTTTCAATACATATCTAATTAAGATATGTATGGTGATTAGGTGCAATGCATGTCTACCAACTTTGTAGAAAAAATTACACAAATACAAATTATGCATGCAAAATCGCATATTAAACAGACGTTTAAATTTACACATGAAATGTCATTTGAAAATGCGATTAGCCAAAGTTATACAATGTTGAATTGCATCTTCAAATGACGTTTCATGTTTTTTTTTAAGATGAATTGCATATTGAAAGGGCGATTCACTTATTTTATACATGAATCATATCTTTAATAGGCGTTTCATATTTATTAATGAATCACATCTTTAAGATGAGATTCACGTGCAAATTTATGAATCACTTGTTAAACACGCGATTTTGCATCAGTATTTTGGTAATTAATTTTATGTAATTAGTATTTTAGTAATTTTTATTTGAGGGATCAGTAATCATAAATTTCCTCATGGTGATCAAGCTCATATATATACACCTATAAAGTTGTATAAATCAATCCAATCCCATTTTATCAACTCCATTTCTCAAGTAACCAGCTCCATAGAAAATGTGAGCCTATTAAATTTGGTATTAATACCACAACCTCATTGTTATTTTTTTCATCATTAGCATGTATCAATCTTTAATGAAACAAATATACCCCACAAACCCATTACGGACCCCTTAAATATTGAAATATTTATTATGATGAAATTTCCATCACTCAAGTATTTTCTGATATGTTGGATGTGAAATTATCACTATTTTTATCCGAATTGGATAAATAATTTCTACTAGGAAAATGGAATAAGTTTCTCCTTATCCTAATCAAATAAATACCTTTACATATACTAATTACATGTTGTAGGTGTTCATCATTGTTTGCCTTTTCCTCTACCAACTTTTAAACTATTGTCCTTTTCTGCATTGTTGGAAATGAAAATTAGTAACTACAAAATAAAAAGGAGAGCAAATCAAATTGATATTTGAAAACTTGGAAAAGATGTTCCAATACCTCCGAGTCATGTAGAAGTTTAAGCGCGCACCCAGATTCAGAGTTCATAAATCCACACGTTCTCATTATAAATTTCCAACTTGGAAAGGAAACCATTATTGTAAAGTACCTCTCTGATGTCTGCAATTAGGATAAGTGAAAAATGGCCTTAATGATATTGAATCACTCCGAACCATGGTAACTACTATGGAAAAATTGATTCCACTCCTTTTAATCTGACAAATTGCACAAGCAATAAACCACATGAATTTAATAATATTCACATCAGAAAGTTAGATATTTCTACACTTGTACAGATCCAAGACTATAAATTCAAAACTGTAAATTAAATCAATGATAGCTGAGAGAGAGAGAGAGAGTAGCTACCTGGTTTAGCCATTCCATCTTAGCTTCCACAAAGAGAGAGAGAGAGAGGCGAGAATGCTTACCAGGTTTAGCCATTCCATCTTAACTTCCACAAAAGAACGTCGGCAAATGATTTTGCTTCAATGAAATAAAAGGGTTTATTTTTAGAGAAGAGGGATTTATGAAAATTTTAAACTGCTTTTTATTTATTTTGTTTTTTAGACTAGCACCATTTTATTGTATATTAAGCAATAGTAAAGCCATTACTCTTTAGCTAAATAAAGTGACGGCTATAATTAAGTGGGCTATGTTGTCTGTGACCACTTGCTTAAAACATATACTTATATTATAGTATTAAATCGCAACATTAACTGTTGTGCATTAAATCTATGACAATACTTATAAAACTACTGCCACGAACAGTGTTGCATAAAGTATAAAACGTTGTAGCACATGCTAGGGTGAAAGTAAAGAATATCTCCTAAAGAGCACATCAATATGGTGATGTCTTACCAAGTCTTCCAACTAAATAACATGTTCTATACCACGATAAATTTTGACTTGAATATTTCGGTAATATTGATCATTGCTCCTCTAGTTTTAAAACAACCAAACACATGGAGGTTGAAAATGCCATGAAAAATATCTATTGATGCATTTTGTTTCATCTAACCATTTGTAATCCCCTGGGAAGATAAAAAATATCAATCCAACCTTGGTATGCCATAACCATGTGTTTATACGTATAGATTGGATTTGTACATAATAAAGAAATTCCTCCCCCAATAATACTTGGATTGAAATAAAATGTACCTAATATGGTAAAAGATTTAATATTGGATCGCATTGCTCACATCCCTCGTTTCCATCACAACTCTATATAGTATCAAAGTTAGAATTAAATTAAATGGATTTTGCCAGAATTTAAAAAAAAAAAACACATATGCTTCTTAATTAACTCTCTCTCTCTCTCTCTCTCTCTCTCTCGATGGTGCTTGAGGACATGAAGGGTACCAAAACTATCATAGCACTCAATTTCTTAGGTTAAGTTCATCGCGGATAATGATAATGATTGTTTTGCGATTTGAGTTTGTTGTGTGATACAGCGTTTTCTTTCCTTTGTGAAAACGTTAGCTCTTTTACATCATTGGTCCTTCACCTGGATCATGATGATGTTCCCTTCTTCATGACACATAACAGAAAGAGATCTAGTAAAGACAATCATGTCGACATCGCTCCTATCGCAGAGATACAAAGCAAAAGAAACATCGCCACCACCACCACCAATTCTATAATCCCATTCTTTTCTTATTTCATTCAACTGGGTTTTACGATTTCAATCTTTTGATCAAGAAGAAGATCTATCCAACTAGCATGAATCCCAATCAGAGGAGATTATCTATTCCATGCAAGCAACTTAAGGCACATGGCTTTTAACTACCAAAGAAGAAGAGATGTGATGCGGAAAGAAACAAAGGAATTGTGGTTTCTCTATTCCTTCCTTGGTTTAACATAACACAGGATGCGAGTTTTCAGCATAGGAATATGAACGATTCGTCCATCTATGTTATCTGTGGTAATTGGTCTAAAATTATCAAGTAAAATATCTTCAAGGAAGGAGATAACATGCAATTTGGTCTTTTTAGGGATAGTTCGAAAAAGTTATGTTTGATCTCGTCAAGGTAAACTAGAAGAATAGCTCTAAAAATATCAACATTGATCAAAGGAATGGGAGAAAAGTGAATCATATTGGATTCAGAAGAGGATTGAAAGTGACTTCCTTTTGTTTTCTTTTGTTTTCGATTTTAATATCATCCACTCAAAAGTGGTTCTTTACATTATATATGTATATTTACATCTTGATGTCACTTTCTCCCCTTCCTTTGATCAATGTTGATATTCTTTTGAGAGGTATTTTCTAGTTTTCCTTAACAAGGATCAAACATAACTTTTTCAAACTATCCCTAAAAGAACACAAACTATATGTTATCTCCCCTTGAAGATATTTTGCATGATAATTTTACACCAATTACCATAAATAACATAAAATGGATGAATCTTTCATATCCCACTGCCGAAAACTCACGTCCTGTGTTATGTTAAACCGAGGGAGGAATAGAGAAACCATAATTACTTTATTTTGTTTCCACATTACCATCTCTTCTTCTTTTGTAGTTAAAAAGACATGTGCCTTAACTTGCTTGCATGGAATAGATAATCTCCAATGACCGGGATTGATGTTAGTTTGATAGATCTTCTTGTTGATTGAAAGATTGAAATCGGAAGCCCAGTTGAATGGAAATAAGAAAAGAATGAGATTACAGAATTAGTGGTGGTGGTGGTGGTTTTCTTTTGCTCTGTATCTTGGATAGGAGCAAGGTCGTACCTGGTATTGCTTCCAACTCAAATCCACCAACAAAACTTCTTAAAGAAGGAACCCTAATCTCTTAGATATCCCTGGTCAATAATAATACATAATTAAACCTTAATTCCTTTAATTTCATAATCTCGCTAAAAGAATCTATAACCCTAAATATAAATCTACGAAAAGTAATTAACACACCTATCTCTTTTGTTGACAATTCAAAGAAACCGTTCAGCACAGCTTTCTCCAAAACCTCCTAATCTCTCCACAACTTCCTTCAATACATATTCGTAAAGTCTCCAATTAACAATTCAAAATACAACAATAGATAAATTTCTTTGAACAACAATATAGAATGGATTCTTACGTACCTAGAACTTGTAGATCTCAAATTGGAATAAGAACCCTAATCCATAATTCTCTTGAATTTCAATAATAAACTGAAATCATAAACCTATAATCCTCAAATCGTAGGAATTATAAAACCCTAAGAAAGATTTTACCTTTGGCCTTTGAATTAAAGTCTCCCAGATCTTCAATCACTCTAGGGTTTCACCATAAATCTTTTATCTCCTTCAAATCCGTAGAACAACTCGTATTAGAAAGATTCGAACTAAAGAGAATGATTGAAAAAGACTAGAGAAAGAAGCACTTACCTAGGGTTTTGCTGAGGAAAAGATGTGAAAAAGGTCGTGGGGTCTAGGGTCTATTTATAGAGGGAGTTAGCTTTAGAAAGACACAACCCTAGCTTAGGAAAAACGCTAGGTTCATATCCAATTTAAGCAGCCTTCTGCCAAAATCCATTATTAATCAAGTTTTTGTCATGTAAACACAATACAATTATATTCAAACTTTGACCATAAAACATTCTTATTTAATATCCTTTGACACTTTGACCCTTCTTAATAATCCTTTTATGTAATTTAGGGTTAACGATAAAACTCTCTTATTTTATATCAAATGACAAACTTGCCCTTCTTTATAACTTATTTATTTTTATATTACATTTAATATGTGATTAAAGTCTCTCAATAAAATGTATGCTTATTTTAAGAATAAAAAAAGATTTGAATCTCAAACTAAACTATATCAATTTTTTTTGTTTCAATTTAAAAAAGTTATGAATTGAACTATAAGATTAGGTTTGAACTTAAAAGAAAAATCAAACCATAATATATTGTTCAATTTAGGAACCATACTAAACTGCACCGACCCCAACACCCTTTTTTTTTTTTTAAGAAAATGTTAATTTCTATTAAAAATTTGTCTCGCATTAAAAGGGGAAAAAATGGAAAGAAAACAAAGGCGTTTAGGTGAAAAACAAAGAAAAGACTACTTATAAGTTAAAAAGGTTAAAGAAATCCCTGTTGAATCTTGATTAGACTTACATTTACGACAAGCGTTAATAGAATACATAGTAACTTATTAATAAAAATCATAAGTAATTGATAAATACCGTATATGACCTTTGAATCAATCATATATATAATCTTTATGTGAGCATTTTCTTGTTTATGTAATTTGTGCTTCTTTTTTTTTTTTTTTAATCAAAGTATAAGCATGTATTAGCCCCCATTAAAAAAAAAATGGCTTTTACTTCTTTTGAGTTTCAATAAAGTATTGACTTATAGTTTAAAGTAAGTAGTAGTTTGATCTCCCAGATGAAATGAATCAAATTCAAATAATTTATCCCAGTCCAGTAGTTTAAAAAAAAAAAAGTTATTGTAATTGACTAAATTAGATCCCAAAACAAATTCAAAAACACTGGCAAAATTTGCATTTAGGATGCAGAATTGTCATAAATACTACGCTTTCCCCATGGCTGATACCAAATAAAAGGTTGGAAAAAATTTTAATGAGATTTTTTTTCATTTTTAATTGTGTAGTGAACTTTGTAAATAAAAAGCTACACCTAATTATGTATATTATATCACATAAATCTTATGCACACCTCTCGAGGCCAATCTACTATTAGCCTACACTAGGGCTGTAGGAGTCAAGACAACTCATGAGTTATTCAAGTTCAACTTAGTAAAAGCTCGAATTCAACTCACTCACAATCGAGTCGAGCTCAAGTTTGAGTTACACGAGTAGTTACCAAGCTCAAGTTCGAGCTTTAAAATACTTAACTCGATAAGCTTACAAGCTTAATCGAGCATAAACGAGTATTAAATTGAGGTGAGGTAAGTTGATATTGAGCTTATCGAATATTAAATACTCTTTATAACTAAATCGATATTTAAAAGAATAATCGAATTGAATCGAGTTAAATTTGAGCTTATCAAATATTAAATCAAGTTAAGTTTGAGCTTAAAAGTCAAAACTCAATCGAGTTTGAGTTCGAGTTCTAGTTCAAGGTCGAGATTCAAATTTTTTATTCTTGTAGAGTTTAAGCTTACTACTATATTGACTCGACTTGACTTGTTTACAACCCTAACCCTAGCCCTAGCTCACCCACCCTTCCATACCAATAAACACATTTTAGTACTTTTGTCTTAGCTACATAATACATACATACCGAAAAAATGACATTTGCACGTCTTACTTATTAAAGTTTTTCATAATTCGCATAAATATCATAAATGAGTTGGGATTACTGGATGGAAAAAATAAATCTTCAGGAAGGATTCTTACTATGTTACCTATGTGATGGGATGCACATGCGTGGCGTTAATAATAACAAAAATATGAAAATTTTAAAGAATGCATAATTTTCGATTTAATTCCTTTTAATTAATTTGTACTATATCTTAATCTATTTAATATAAATTCTTGACTAAGAATTAAAATAAATTTTATTTTGAAAAAATTTTAGAATCGCCATCCGACTAAAGCCGAGAAAAGAAATAAATTATGATCAATGGATACGTTGATCTTAATTTTGCTAACATATTAAAACCAAAAGATTACCTCCTTAATTCTCGAATTCCAAGTTATTCTCCTCGTATCCTAAAATTTAATATTATATGAGATATTCACAAAATTAGTCCATTTCATAAGAATTTCAAGAGATATAATTATCTACATCAAAGTAACAATATTTACAAGATCACATCAATTTAACAAAAATATTATATATATATATATATATTTTAAGTCACCTATTCGATGCATATATACCTACTGTTTGGGATCAGTCGATAAGTAATTTTTCTTTTTATTTAATGAAAACTTTAATTTGTTGCTTATTTTTCACTTTTGAATTCTTTGCACTTCAACTTAGGTTTTCACAATTTCATAAAAATCAATTTTTTACATGACAAAATTTTCAAGCAAACATAATCACATATTATTGCATGAATAATGTACCAAATTATCCCACATATTTTCAAAATTTAGGTTCCTATCAAGATAATCAATACTATATCAAATATACTAATCTACCAAGACAAAGTCATATATTCATCATCATGGCCCAATCAAAATTCACATTATGCCATCACAAGCAATATTATAATGTCATGAAGACATACATACTATGTTAAATATTATGATAAAATCAAATATTCACAAAATTGTATAACAAGATAAAAATCATGGCATAATCAAAATCCATATTACCATATTGTTTCAAATACCACATCATTTTAAGCAATATTATGACAAGACTTCAATTTAATATAATATAATTTCATGAACATATAGGCATATCATCGTAAAAACATATATTCACAGGTCCCAATATTGCAACTATTGCATCATCATATCAAGCAAAATTTCAAATTTTCATATGTCATGGCAAAATTATAAGAGAAAATTAATTATACCTACATATATATATTATTAATATTACTAACTTATTACCATTATTACTAAACAAGTCAAATTAAATTATTTATCAAATTATTATTTTTCTTGTGTTATAAACGACCATCACACGTGCATATTAATTTGTTATTACTCTTTTTTATTTACCATAGAACAGGCCATATTACGTATTTACTGTAATTATTCTTTTCTATTCTCTTTTATATATATATATATATATCATCATTATAATACTATATTATTGTTACTATTACCGGCCAAAAATATTATTATTATTATTAAAAATGAAAAAAAAAAAAGAAAAGAAAGAAAACAAGACAACAAGTCAACAACAACTTATCTGGTCGGGCGAAACAGCAGGGAAGCGGGTCGGATCGCTCGCCGGCGTCAATGAGTAGGAGGCGGCGCAACGGGGGAGTAGTTGTCGGACGGCCAAAGGGGAGGTCGATGACTTCTCCGATGGGGTTGGTTTCTTCAAAGACTGCAGTAGGCAGTGTTTCGAAGGTAGAGGACACGGCGGCGACGATGGGCTTCGACAGCGGTGTTGCGGCAATTAGCGGCGAGATCCATAGTCATAAACTCAGATATTTTAACCCCTTGAAACTTGCTGTGAGATCCAATTTGCTCAATTTCGCCTATACAACAAGAAATCAAAGATTATTTACGAAACCTTAGTTGGAATTCAAGAACACGAATTCAAAGATTTGGGTAATTTTATAGCAAATCATGCTAGGGTAAGGATGTTTATGTCCTGACTAGGTAGGGTTTCAATTGAGTATTAAAACTTACCAATTTCAAGTAATTGTGAATTAGGGTTTTTATAGATATTTTGACACAAAATTGGTACTTTTTCTAATATTGAGGATTAGACCCTAAGTAAATTTGATTTTTATATTTTAAGTATCTATTGGAAATTTCTTACATCTTTCTACTTTCCTAAAAAACAAAAATTTGAATCAAATTGTGATTTTTTATGAAAATTGTATTTTGACTTTTCCCAATTTTCTCTTTTCAATTTAACTTATCAAAACCTAGATTAATCTTAAATTTAGGCTTATTTAAATTAATTAGATATTTTAAAAAATCCTAAATTAAATATGTAATAAAAATTATATTATATTAAACCTAACTATTTTATAAGACTTATTAAATCAATTTTTCATATTGTTTTTATGCCTGGAAACCTTAAAATGTGTGATTTTGTGTTTAACATAATATTTTTGTTTTTATTATATACTAAATTGGTTGGTTTGTGAAAGGTTTAGGTAGCTGAATTCAAACACATATAAACAGATCCAAACGAGTGAAATAAATAGTGTGTTTGGCAAACTTCTAACATGTGAAAGCTGTAGAAAGCTAATGAAAAGAAGGGGGGAAAAAAAGAAAGTCAAATTAAATAAAAAGAAACTTTTTATAATTAACTTTTATATAAAATACGGAAATGAATGAAAATAAAGTAATAAAATGACTAAAATGCTCATTGGTACTTTTGCTCCCTTATCTTTTTAAGGGTATATTAGTAGCTTTAATATGTATCTTGCCATTTTCCTTTATTTCGTTTCCCAATTTTGGAGAGAAAATTAAGATACCAATGTTTCCTTTCCCTTGTATTAATTTTATCACATTTCCACCTTAACAAAAATATCCAAACACAACAATTCATATCACTTCTTTAGTAGATTTCCATTATTGCTAAACACAGTTTAATTTATACGAGCATATTTGTAAGCATGTCCTATTATAATATAAAATTTACGATGTCGTTAAAACATCGCCTAATCAATTATCCATCAGTAAGCCGTTAATATACATTGGATGTTTATAGCAAGTAAATTCAGTAACATTTATGAAATTATATTGCAATGATGATGGTAGTACTCCTCCAAAATTTCATACAAATTTTCTTTGCAACCATTATTTCCATTTTTTACAAAGCATCTACAATTCTTTTTAAACTATTCAACATGTTTTCTTTCTTTTTAAACACTGCGGCTCATGATTCATTCTCCCATCTCTCTGTGAATGCGTGTGTTTCGCGACAAAGGACCACAGATGTAGCTAGAACTTGGACTTGATACCTCTAGCAACCTATATGTGCTGATGCACCAGAAAAACTATACGTATGGTTTGAAACCAGGAGTCTTCCAACCCAGGAGTTTCCACAATTGGTTCATCTCTTAGAAAACATCACCAAGATCAACATTGACACAAAAACCACAACTTTGAATCCAGGATTCTTCCAAAAAATTTGCTTCTCCTTACTTATGGAATCACTATGTTGTGGCTATTTTACTGCTAATCGATCTCTCAGATCCTTGAGAGTTTTGAATCTTCGCTCCCCCATCTGTCACAAAGACAAGTCAATTGTGAGCAAAGTACAGCCAAAAACATTATCATTCATAATCTACTTTTAAAATGTTTCTGGCTAATATAAGGCTTGTTTGTTCCTATAGCATCTATTTTATTCATTTGGTATTCTTTTAGGCTAAACACCTAGCTCCAAATTGATGGCAAGACATTTGTTGCCAAAGTAATGTCTAACCAACAAATCAAGAGAGATCTTAAGCTAAAAGCACTTGACTTAAAAATAAAAGGTAACAACTGTGGTGATGGCACTTGTAGAGTTTGAGCGCCATTCGATGGATTAAGGTACCACAAAACTTTTGAGATAGGCAGTTAATTAAATAAAAACAAGAGCTTGCATAGTGTCTCGCTCCACCCGCATAACTTCGCCTGTAAGCTATTTTTGAGAATATTCCCTCATTTGAAGGTCCTTCTGTAGATTGTTCAACTTAGGGGTGCGCACGATATGGTATGGTTCGATTTACACCTCGAATCAAACTATATTTTATGGTTCATTTTTTCTTTTAAATTCGAACCTAATCATACGGTTCAGTTCGTAATTTTTTCAAACCAAAAAAAGAAACGATTTGGTATGATTTAGTTTGCAATTTGAACCGTTTTCATTCATAAAATAAAAATATATATTCTATTGAAAATTTTCATTACATATTTCTTATCACTAATACAAATATAAATAATAATATTTGAAATTAATCAATTACCAAATAAACATGTAAAATTTATAGGAACGAAAGAATTTTATCCATTATAAAATTATAATTGTGGCTAGTCTTATTTTTTTGAATTATCTTGAACTATAATAGTATAATAGACTTTATCCCAATATAAAACAAAATTTAATTCTTTGTATGCTTCTAATTAACATATTATTGTTATATAAATCGAATAAGTAACTAAAAAAAAGTAGATTAATTAGTAAGATAAAAGAAAAAAATATTCAGGAGTTGGAATATTAGAGGTTAAAATCTAAAAGCTATGTTCTTTGTAGACAACGTAACAATTAAAACATAATACGATAAATCTAATTTTATTCTCATGAATCATACATATCTAAGCAACAAATTTAAAAATAATTAATTTTTTCAATGAAACAATTAAGAGTAAAAATGATATGTTTAATTTTTTTTAAGTATATAAAACTGTTCGATTTGGTTCAGGGTCCCGAATGGAACCGTGAATTGTTTGCTTTTCACTAAATTGAATCGTTTTAAAAAAAATCGAAATTTCGATTCGATCTGGTTTAGTTTAATTCATGGTTCGATCTTTTTTTTTTTTTTTTTTTTTTTGGCACAGCCCTAGTTCAATTGCTTCCCCAATCTCTCCACATGCTCCTCATACTCCTTCAATGATTTGTTCCTTTCACCTAGCTCTTTTGGTAGTGTGAAGGACAGAAGTTATGTTGACTCTACCGATGCAACACTTTCTTCAGTAGTTTCTTGAGTAGATGCAAGCAGTGATTTAAGACTATCCAATTCCTCAAGATATTGCACATTATTAAACAAGTGCAATATGGCATATGAGATGAGATGTAACTTATTGCAGTTGTATTAGTTGAGAGTAATTTATGCAATCGAAAAAACTATTGTGCATGGTGACATGAGTAACATAACAATAATTGATGAACATATAAAGCCATTGCACCTCCACCAATCTCCTTGCTCCCATGCACGCATCTATCATGATTTTACGATTTTGGATGAGATGGTAATGAAATCCAATCAAACTAATACTATATTAGCATAAGAGGTTGTAAATTCAAATCTCAACTATGGTGTCTACATCCCTTTTTTATTCAATTCTACTCGATTGCTACTTTGACTAAGGCTCCTCACATAACAAAAGTTTCCAATCTTACAGGAAAGTTTAGATCAAAGCATTTAGTAAGTTCTTCAAACAATTTGCAATGTCCAGAAGCTTTCACATAGTCTAATTTATGATTTAAATGCTTTCCAAGAGTTCCAATTCATAAGAGTTCTTCCCTTTGAACCCTCTTTGAATGGAAAGAATAACTCTAGAAGTTGAAATATATTACTCCATTATGTAAGATGCTAGAGAGGGATAATAAACATAAAAGCAAATATCAAATCTATAAACTTAGACTTTTAGATTGATTGATTGTGGAACTAACCTCAACATAATAACTCAGAGTTACCACATCTTAACCAAAAAAAGCAAAAAAAAAAAAAAAAAATGATGTTTCGCTAAAGAATTGCAAATAATTTGCGTGGTGTTCAAAAGATATCCCTCGTGGGAAAACAGCATAATGCCTAAATAGTAATTAAAGTACTTCAAATTCAATGACAACATAGCTACACACGGTGTGGGGAGATTGAGGTTGCAAAGGAATTGTTTGATCAAATGCCAGAGAGGGACCCGTACTCTTGAACGGTTTCGATTAATGGGTTTGCGAAATGCTGGAAGTGATGCTGCTAAGGAGATTTTTTATAAGATGGAGGAAAGAAATTTGGTCTCGTGGAACGCAATGATTAATGGTGTATATGAAGTCCGGCGATGTTGATGCTGCAGGGCTTATTTGAACTTTCGAATTGATCTAGCTATTTTTCCTTTTTATGCTATCGAAATTCTAGAGTCTAGACTGTTGTGAAACTTTATTTAATCTTGGTTGTGTCCATACCTAGCAATTGCGTAGACTTCAAAATTGATTACAGTGATGGGCTAAAGTGGACAAAGGCTTAGAGTAATTTAGATTGGATTAGGCCCATTGAAAGGTGTGGGCTTTGGGCCATGCGAACTAATACATTTTTCATTAGTAGCATAATCACTTATCTTTTTGGCTATAATAGATTTTTTTTTTTTCAATTTTTCAGCCAAATGTAAATAAATAAAAAAAATTGCTCCTGTTGTGCAATTAAGTTTATGGACTTTTGTTTTGTGTAGTTAAGCTTTTAAGATTTCATTTTTTTTTTTTTTAAATAAGCTCATAAACTTTTCCTTTGTATAAATTGAAAATTTTTTATAATGATATAGGCTAATTAACCTAATCTAAGATAATTGATTTCTCATAATTAAACTCTTGTTAAGCTTAAAATTTTTAGATGATGTTTTAAACGATGCATGAAGGTAGTTTCATTTTTTTTTTAAGCAAGCAATCCATAGGACTCAATCGAGTATTACAAATGTTTTTTGCAAATATTTAAGCTCCTTTAGCCATTAAATATAACCTTGGATCCATCTATAACTATACTAATATGAATGACATGGCACAAGTTAGAGGACATGGAAACATTAATTACTCAAATAAGTAATGGATTAAAGTTTATAGCATCTATAGCATGCAACAATTTTTTTTTTTTTTGGTCTTTTTAGAGCACTTTGTGCAAAATTAGTCACTATTTTATTGCATTTCATTTTTTTATGAAAAATTGCATTGCGTTTGAGATGCGATTTTACAACCATAATACTTTACATCTCATCAATGCAATCAATATCCAACTTCCCAATTCATATCTTTAAGATACAATTTTATATTGATAATTTGACAAAATTTTATATAACCTACATAATATTTGTTTTCATCAAGTACAAAACATCTATCTATCCCTAATTGCTCTACATTATGGAAAATTGATTATATCTGCAAATCTTTGCTTAAATATGTTACTAATGGCATGCACAAAAAAAAAGGCTAAACATGTCAACTACAAAATTACTCCATCCTTTTATTGCTCCGCAGCACTATCAATAATCATCAGGTCACTGACAAATAGATCCAATAAAGCTTCCCTGGCAGAAGAACCCTTGTCCAAACTTTTCTTCAATGATTGCAACTCTCCTTCATTCTTGGAAGAATGCTCCTCAAACACTAGTTTTGACCCTGTTTAAGTATATTGGTTTGGTATCATTCTAGCATCATTTTTAAACTGAATCAATGCTAAACCAATAAAAGATTCGATACCGATGAAAAACTTATTGTTTTATTTATAAAATGACCAAATCAAATCGATACTGAGCCGATACTGATAAGTTATTGATATATAAATATGATATAAATAAAAATCTAACAATCCAAATAGGTATATGTAGTTATAAGTTAGCACAAAGCAAAATAAATAAGATTAACAAACAGATAAATGAAGAGTTAATACACGCAATGATGTTCAGCTATAATAGGAGATCGTTATTAAATTTAAGGACAATGATAGTAATGCTGCCCTCTGCAAAATCTTTCTACTGATCTTTAATAGGAAAAATTGGTCTGCTTAACAAAAGATAAGCAAAGCAGCCACACGACTAGTATAGGTGGCTCAACCGAAACTGTTTTTTTCTATAAAACCCATCATATTCATATACTCTGTACTGAATCAAACTTAAAAGAAGAACAAAGGTTGTCTGGCTTTGCTTGCTTAAATGATGAAGAGCAAGTGACTTACAAATGATTTCTTTATAAGTATTGTATCAACCAAGTACAGCAACCACAACACGTTTGTTCTTGGGAAGCTGCGAAAGATAAACCGTAACAAATCATGCTGTTTTTTATTATTCTCTTCGAAACCCACTAGTTACTCCATGCTATCAACAAACATAGTAACTTTTTCTCCAATCAAATATAAACTAAATTCTTTCTAGTTAAAGAATCTCTTTCTAGTTATGAAATATCATAAACACAGGCTAAGGCATCAGAATATATAGAAATAGATATTGATGCAAGTAAAAAATAGCACAAACGAAACCTCAAAGTAATAAGCTGTAGTTAACAAGAACCGACCTTCCAATCCAAGTAGACTAGCATTAGACAAAGCCTCATGGAAACAAAAGCTAGAGGCACTTGTAGGTCATTAGTTCACGATCTTATCTCAGTGGAAACGGTAAGCCAAATTTTGACTGATTAATTCTAGACTTATAATATATGGTAGCACATCATGGTACAGAGTTGAAATATTCTAATTCAGGAAGAAAAACCAACTACTTTCAAGTGAAGACAGCAAGACATATTGTTAAATCCAAATTAACCTTTTGTGAAAACCATCACATATAAAACCCTAGATCATTCATGTTTAATCATTAAGAATTAAACAATAAATAAGTAGAAGCGTACATGAATCCATAGCAATCAATAATTTTAGATGCTTGCGGTTGGCCTTCTAGATCAACACGTATTCCTTGAGAGATCCCTTTGTTTTCTCTCCGTAATCTCTAATGATGGGATTCAAAAGAGACTATAAAATTTATTCATGTGACCTAGGGACCATAACCACTGTTTATGAGATAACTCCATGTTATCTTTTGGCATTTCTATTTTAGCCTATCATAAAAATAGAAATTACCCATAAGGTCTCTACACATAAAAGGGCTATACCCTATTAGATACATTAAAGCCCAAATACCTAAATCCTATTTATCGCTTTTAATTGAGCTTAACTTAATATGACAGCCCGTAACATATATTTCACATATAAGGCCAACATTGAATTAAGGATCCAACACATATACCTTCCTTCCCAACAATCGTCAGTTACATCCTTCATTTTCCTATAGGTCTCCACCTACAAAAATTAAATAAGTAAAAATGCATGCTGTGATATTATGATTGCCTACATTCCCGTATTTAAACTTATTACCTGTCTATCACACATGGGACCTTTAAAGAGGTAAGGGTCGAATGACAAATCCAAACTAAGATGTCTTTGCCTACCAAAAAGAATGTGCATTAGAATGAACTATTCACATATTGTGTTCTCTTACTGAGGGCTCCAATAGGATGAAATTAAGAGGCATTACCTGTGTTGATCCTTGAAAGAGTGAAATCGATAATTGATGCACACAATCCATTTGTTTTAAAGGAAATGTGCTTCCCTCGAGGGTATACCCAGCAACATTGAGATCATTCCAACTTAAGAGTATGTGGCCCCTATAACAATGTTCCATCAATAGGAAGGCAAACAAGGAAAAGAAGATTTGCATCACAAGAATGGATGGCTCAATGGACATATCAGTGCAGATCACGATGTTCAAATTCAAATGCAGTTTCGGCCACTGCCAAGGCAGCTGTGAGCTATATGTGTCAAAATGCAAATAAATCAATTAGTGGAAAAGATCTGAATAGTAGCTGACAAAACTTCAAGGGATAGCCCACTAACCTGGACCAACAAACTCCGTGCTTTGTCAGAATTCATCAATACAAAGCTTTCCAAATCCTTATCACCATGTTCTAGGATAAAAACCATAAAAAAATTTAATAAAAACATAACATAAATTTAAGGGAATATAAACTGAGGTGACACATTTAAATGAATAATTAAGTTGCTGGCTTAAACATTTCTTGTTGCAAAATGCAAAGTGACATGATTCATACATGATGGTTGTGCTAGGTGTAGGGATTAAAAAACCATCATGCAATTTTTATAACAAAACAACCCAAATCTAAATAAATGTCAACCTGTTTCTTTAGAAACATATTAGGATGGTCATTCTCAGAACCATTTTTCTCATCTTGATCCTCCCATGCTCTGATCAATGCCATGTCATAAGAGCCTTAGGATACGCTTAAACTGAAGACCATATGTAAATACTCAGAAGAAAGGTATCCATTGCTTGATAGGATTTTGTTAGTTTCAACATAATCTACAAGAAAAGGCCACAGCTATTATCCTGGGAAGAACCTTCAAAAATTATTGAACTAGCTCAAAAGGGAATGCTAAAAAAGCACTACACAGATTTATAAATGATCAGAGAAAAGTGAAGAAATTTGGATCACTAAAGAGAATAATAAACAGAAATGAGGACAAGAATTCGAGAAGAGAAGGAGAAGGTCTACTTTGTTTTCAGTTCATAAAACATGTCCCTGATGTTGCAATGCTACTTATGGTACTAAGATGCAAATAAATTGTCAAATTAATACTGTGACACATAAACTTAACTAAGTCTTAGAGTTTCCACTACTTCCCCATTTTAGAAGTGACAATCCACTACTGAACACTTACAAACCAATGCAAACAATACCAATTACACAAATAGAAAGTACTTAGCAACTTCCAGCTATCAAAGGCTTCTTTTCTTCATCATAATAGCATTTTTATGCATTAACCTTAGGACAAATATGTCATAGCCCAAAGCATAAAGTCTAGGAAAGTATAGCCTCGTCAAACAATTCTTCCAATCTCAGAAGCATAGCAAAAAAGTTGTAAAGAAAACAAATAAAATAAAATAGAAAGCAAACTCAACACCGATACCTGAAATAGCCTCTTGGCATCAAATCAAGCACACACTAGAAGAAAGTTCTTACGAGCCTTCATCTTAAAGAAATCAGGTTGTCCTAGAAAATGTAAAAGGCAATCTTCATACGTTGGCAGGCAATTGAGCTTTGAAAAGAGCAAAGTTTGATTGTGAGGACATGGATGGAGTTTCAAGTATCTTTGAATGTGTGGTTGAAGGCTCAAAAGGAGCATTCAACTTTTTGGATATCAACCATTTCTCAAGCCTTGATGCCAATTGAGGTACACATGCAAGATTATCTCCCTCATCCACAACCTAAGTACCTGACCTTCCAGGTGAGGGGCTCTCTTCAAGCAAATCAAATGCATCAACCTCTTTAAAATAAGCCTTCTCCTTCTCAAAATTTGGAGGCTGTACGGCATTTGCCTGTGAAGATGCAACATAAGTCCTAATACTTCAACTTGGGTTTTAGATACAAGAAGAAGAAGAAGAAGAAAGAAGAAAGAAAACACTGAAACTCACAATGAAGGCACTATGAAGTGCAAGAATTGAAAGATAAAAAACCATGCTTTTGGAAGAGGAGGCTTTGGTTTCCTTCTCCCTTGTTTCTGATTAGACCGATACCGAAGCAAGCAGCAATTGCAATACTTGTTTGCCCTCTTTCATGCACAAAAATACACCATCATTACTCATTACATAGCTCTATGGTGTAGTCCATATAAATAGAAAAATACAAAAACAAAAACAACCAAACCACAAGAACCGAATAACCGTGACTGGTGAGCATGATTTCACTAGGAAACTACAGGGAATCCTCTCGCCCGCTATTAGATTAAATTCATATTAATGATCAACATGAAAACTGATCACCATCCCCATACTCATAAGTATAATTATCTACTCCTCGAAAAATACATAACAGTATAATAAATCAAAACAAAACCATCATCTAAATTTCAACATCCACCTAAATTAGCTAGGTGGTCACTCAAAAACAGTAGCTCCTTCCATCCATTTCCATATGTAAACCAAACTTCCAATATGCAAAACCCTGTTTTCGACTTATCATAACAAGAATGAAAGGTTGGATAAGTTTCCATATGTAAACGAAACTCAACAACAGCGTGAGATGTTTGCATGTGCTTGTTTTACTGTGTACAGAGTTTCGTAGCTAATTTTTTAACATTTTAGGTATTGCTCATTATTCAATGGGAATGACAGCTACGAGGGATGAGGCAATAAGATAGCATTGTATGAGATATTGATATTACGAGTACTTTATGAAAGAATTTAGTTGTAATCTTATTTTATTGTAAACTTGGATTATTATAATTAACTAACTACTACATATTTTTGCTTTGAATTTGATATGGACCTTTTAGTCCAAAAGGTTTTATAATGGAGTTGCATTCACCTGATGGGCCTTATAGGCAACATTTACAAATAAGTATTTTTTTGAAATTTTATTTTTTGAACAGGTTAAATATTACATGTTTTGATAAATCCAAATCATAAAATTGCATACAGCACTCTAACAAAATTTTCACAAAATTAATAATGATTTCTTAATTAAAACTTGATTAGAAAACCACTTAGTTAACAAGTGCCATGTATATATCATTTGAAGTGATATATGTAGTGAATTTGCTACGCCTTACACGCTCAAGGCATGATAGTAAGATATAGATACAACCTCTTTATTCCTTGTATCGTATCAATCTTTAAAATCACTAGAAAATTAGTTAGAAAATAGTAAAAGATTATTTATGAGATATTAAAGAAATAGTTAGAAAATTATAGTTAGTCAACATTAATAGTTAATACTATAGAGAGTTAAGAAGATACTATAAATAGCCATATTGGAGATGAATATATTCTTAACAATAAAATAAAAAAAGAAAAAGATTAACGACTTCTCCAAAAAGATTTCTGTCCATCCATTCCTCTACTCTTCTCTCTCTTTTGACCGTCTTCCCTTCTCTCATTCTTTCCATTTTATATGAGACATCCCCTTAACATTGTATTATGTATGGGCCATGACCATGGATTATGCCATTCCAGGATCCATTTTTGATAGATTTCGTGTTGAATTTAGATCGAATTTTATGCTAACAAAATCCTCACCGAACTTTGGCCATTCCCTATACGTTGATCATGGAAGTGCAAGAATAAGATGAGAAAATCACTACAACAATAAACACATATGCACAAAATTTCAAGACTTATGGTAACTGAAAATTCAACGAGAGAATGACAACCCACGAAAACCTATACACAATGCAAATTACGAATATGTTAAATCAATGAAGGAAAGTAATGTTGAGAGCATTCTTAATGATTTGTTGACTACTCAGAACCAGATCATAAAGTGCAACATTCCACACTTTAATTGTCTTATTAAAAGAAAATAAAAAATCCTCTTATCACATTTTTGTCGTCTTGAGACATGGTATAAGAAAGACGAGGACGCATCGGTGTTTCCCAAGTATTTTTTTATCTATAAACTTTGTGGAGTGGATTACATGAATTGGTGCACTTTTGTTCTTGTAATATAAAATTACTTAACATATATTTGTTTTTAGTAAAAAAATAATAGAGAAGAAAAAGATACACTTTTAGTAATCTGACAGCTCCTTTATTTTCAATTTGAGTCCTTGACATTTTTTAAATTTTACATAATAAGACTATCATCAATACCGTTAAGTTTTTATTCTACAATTGACATGAGGCAACACATTATTATAATAAATTAATTAATTTAAATAAATAATACGATTAATCACATGCTATTATCGTTGCCTTTTTCCTTTAATATCATCCTGTCAAAATAGAAGAAAGATGCATAGATAAATTGCCCAGAAAGAGCATCTACAAATCAGGATAAACATAGACACTCAATCTCAACAAATATATATATCTTCCACTGACAATTTACTAAGAGGCAGCCACATATACATATATATTAGCTAAAAGAACAAGAAGTTCATAATGACAACGCTTCAAGCTCCTATTCTATGAAATAGATTCAAGACACTATATGGCCATCCCCAATCACATGAATAGTTAAAGAGGTTCATATAAGGCCATGATTGCTCTGCTATGCCTTACAGGAGCAACTTCAAGGGCATCAAGCCATATTCAGCCCTAAATTGTATGTCTCACAATAGGGTAGAAGAGAGCATAAAACCAAATGAAATTTGATTCTTCAGCACATATCAGAGGACAACATCCTAAACTGTTCCTTGCAATCAAGCTTACCATACGAGTCGGTCTTGCAAACCCTCCGCATCTACATTACCAACCTAGGGCCACAGCAGCTCCAACCGTAAATTATTGAGAAGGTTAAACTTAGATGCACACTACAACATGCTGGTTCAAGGAAGACCCTTGTAGTCTAAGGATCATATGCAACATTGTCTAATAGTCTGCTTGCTTTTCCTACTGAAAACGACACAAAAGTACCCACTATGATCACTGCACTAGAAGTGTGCTAATAGCCAAATTCCAAGTGCAGTGACATTGGAAGCTTATCCATCCTTCTCAGGCTTCCCATATTGGCCCTTTTTATGGTTTACAGCGTGAGACATATCAATGTAATCCGGCAAAAGTATTTTTATCGGCATCCATCCTGATGGGTGAGGCTTGAGCCACTTTTTATATGTAATAGTTAAGTTTAAAAGTACAAGTACATCACCCAATGAATACTGTTGCAAACACTTTTTTTCATCAAAATAGCTGCTTCATATCTGCATAAACAATAATCATATGAGTTTGGTAAAATATCTAGTCTTTAAATAGTGCTTGCTTTGTGGAAAGTGTTTTCTTCTCTTGGCATTTGTTAGAATCAAAGTCTTGGAAGCGTCATATGCTATGCTAATAATGCCAAATATTTGTGGTTATTAGCAATTTCCAAATGATGGTGGGTTTTAGAAGTCGCAGCCTATGATTCAAGGTGGTGCTGATTAGCCATCCAAGAAAAATATCAATGAATGGGAAATATCATTTCTGTTTTAAAAAAGAGAGAATCGTTTTCCATTAGTAATTTTCGCAGTTGTTGACCACAGTTGTTAGTGATTACCTATTGCCACACCTTCTACTACCAATTACTACTAAAAAGCCACAAGCATTAATAACCTTTTGAGATTGCTATTAATATCTAACAATTATATAGTCCTAGTTGCAATAAGTGTCGTAAAAGGTCTGAAAACATTATCCAAAATAAAAACACCCAAGTTGAAAGTAAAGAAAAATCACCTGCATTTAGAAGCCAGAATTTTCTTTTTTCCCGGAGATGATCTTAAAAAGTTTTTAATCTCATTCCATGTGTCTTTGGGATACTGCCTTGGGTCATTCCCTAAAGGATCTACACAAGTCCACATCTTCTCATTGTTTCCAACATATACTTCCACAGCACCCAAATTTTGTTTCACCACTTTTTCCAGCTTTATGGCCTCATGCAGTGCATGCTGAGCATCAACAGATCTGTATTTTGCTTTTCCATACTTGATGCAATCTGTTATATTGACTTCGGTGGGAATGATCTTTTCAGTCTTGAGAATCCTCAAGGCAGTTAAGATGGCAACAAGTTGGCGGTGAGCTCTTTCATTAAGGCAAGAGGAGCCTGAAGTTTTCAAGGCACCATCAGGTGATTCTTTGGAACCATAAGGTTTTTTGGGTTCAGACGGATCACAAGTTAATGGAGTCTGTCTAGCATTATAATGTCCAGTTCCACTGCCAGAAAAACCTCCAGCTCCTGCACTACTGACTGGAGGAGAGGCTATAAACTCTGCAGGAACTGGTTGCCTCGGATGCATTTGGTTCTGTTGGAATGGAGGGGGATTATGAATCCCGCCTGGGGGACCAGAAACCATCGGCATACCAGACTCAGGAGGACAGCAGGGAAAGCTGTCATATGGGGGCTGAACAAAAGGCATTGCATGAGGAGGATAGGCATAACGACTAGAGGGATAAGAGGTTTCCTGTCTGAAACCAAATCGCATATCGAGATTATTCTGCCATGGCATATGAGGGAAACTGCTTTGGTTCATGTGGTTACTGAATGAAGCATCCACGTAACCGTAACCATTAGGCCTCTGGAATGGACCGTTCATTTTCAAATTACCCTGGAGATTAGAATCTGCACAGTTGGGTACTGATGTTCGAGGATTTCCACAACTATTTGATACAATCTTTTTCTTCTTGCGTTTGAATTTAGCAGAAGAAAGACCAGTTTCCATTGTAGGAGAGCTTTCGGGAAGTGAACTAGTGGCTTTCTCCAAATCAGTGGTACTCGAAACGAGTAGTGATTGCAGTGTCGCAGCAGTAGAAACAACACTGTCCTTTTGGAGTTGCAGTAGGTCACTTCTTGCTAGTGGCAGCCCTCCAGCAAATAGACTTGTCCAGAGCCATACACTTTTTGCAGCAGCAATTAGTGGTGTTGATGCCTTCTGAGGTTGTGCTAATAGGATATTATATCTCCTCATGCGCAGTTGATGAAGAGCATTGGAGAAACCGCGGTTACCAGATATCAACAAGTAATTAGCAGGTGTAGGATTGTCCACTGCCCAGAACAACATGTCCACAAGAATCTTCTTATCACTCGCATCCTTTACACCTAATCATGTACAAAACTCAGGTTGATTCAGAACACTCTAAGATTCATATAGCATCAAAGAAACTAAAATTATGCAGTCTCCCTAAATCAACATAAGATTAGATGCATTAACAGAAGACAAGAAGCAGTATCTATTCTGATAATAATAACAGACAAGGAGAGAGCCGATCAAACCATATTTTCCATGCATAAGTACACTGATGCATGTGACAATCTTCCAAACATACATAAGTTTACGTGGTAAAAACAAGACAGGGCACTAAAATCATTCTAGATTTCATAGATAAATGTATAGACATTTTATATGTTCGACGTAACAAAAGGAAAAACTTCAGGGAAATTCGCAGTGTGACCCTAAAATGTGCGAATATACCTCGAGGCTTAAGATTGAGATTAAGGATGTATCATCCATGATCAGTTTTTTTTACTAAAGTAACCCATATTTTTGTAACGTAACTTAAAAATTGTGATTTTAACACAAAAATTTACCAAAAACGCTTATAATTACATCCGCATAGCATTATAAGCTCCGTCTCCTCTTATGATTATACCAGAGATCGAACAGCAGATGATATGAAAAATGGCGACTAAATTTCCAACATTATTGACACAAGAACACTACACAAAGTGCACGTGGAAAGACTAAAAACAATAAAATAAAAATAAAAGACAAAAACAACAACAACAACAACAATAACAACAAAAATATCTAAAGGCAAAGCCTGGAAAAGACAAGGTAAACTATCCCCACCATCAGAAAATTTGTGAAGACACCGATACCATTAATCCAAACCCAGAAGCCCCCACTATACTAAAACATTATTCTCGCATCCACTATATTAAAACATTATTCTCACATGCATAACACCTACTGAACAGCAGGGACATGGCTAACAGAAAAGACAAGCACAAAAAAAAAAAAAAAAAAAAAAAACAGAGTTACCAATCAGAGCAGCATGACAAGACAACAACTTCATACTGACCAGCAGGGACATGGTTAAGAGCGATGCCGGTGCTAACCGTGCTATTAAGAGCGTGCTGAACATCCTTAGGGATAGTAGTGCTGTCGCCATAAGCATAGATGGATACGGGTCCACAGTAGTTGAGTTTGGCTAGTGCAGAGCTTATGTTACGAGCAATGGAATGAGGAGGAGGATCGGAGGATGACCCTTTTGGGACCTGGCAGTTGTCTATATCCCACCATACTGATGTTTTGGCGTTCGCGTACTCTGCCTCTGCCATGTCTTCTTTTCCAATAGCACTTCCCATGTTGTTTGTTTCACGGTTATAGATATGTCACATATAAATATACAACAAATATCCTCTAAACTACCAAAATTTTTTTCCTTTTTTTTTTTTTACCTTTAAGATACAGCAAATACTCCTTAAAATATCTTATTGTATTTCAGAAAAATAGAGTATCCTGTATTTTAAAAAGGATTAACGAAAAAAATAATCATTTTTTTCAAAAACAAATTACATAAATTAACGAATGAAAAAACAAACTCAGAAATAGACAAGTTGACCTCGTCTTTTGAAAGAGATGGTCATTAGTGACCTATCTCGTTTTTTTAAAAAACGAGGTTAACTAGCCTATTTCTGGTTTATTTTTATCTTAACGACATTTTTATAATTATTTTTTAAAAAATCAATATTATTTTCCTTTCCCTTTTAAAAATTTAATGAAGGTGGTCAACATAATTTATTTTTAAAGCACTTACATGTTACAATTTATTCATTACCTAATATCCTTATAGTCTAACCATATAAGTTATAGCTACAAACTAATCGAGTCAAGATAGATATCATAGCAAACTTGAATTCAACTAAACTTAAAATTTTAAATTCAAACTCGACCCAATTAAACTTATTTAAACTTGATTTATTAAAAAAATTATTTTAATTAAAATAATATTAATATTCAAATTTGATTTAAGTTTGATTATGCTTACAAGTTAGTCAAATTAAATAATATAAAGCTCAAACTCGATTTGATAAATTACTTAAGTAGAAAGTCAAGTAAAGTAGTTTGTGAATCAATTTGACTTATACATACTTTTAATATAAATATTAATTTTTCAATAGGATAAAATAATTTTAAATTTCATTTTTCCATTGTAATCTTGAAAGAAAAAAAAATAGTTAATGATCAATTTATTCGAGTTGTTAATAACATTCTACCTTTTTCTTGTACATGTGTGTACCAGAATCATTACATTCCTTCTTTTTTTATTAGCTTAATAATGGATCAGATCAGGTCTTAAAATGTAGTTTGCAAATTGCAATTGCTTCGGATGTTGGAAATGAGCTTCGTAATGAAGAAAAAGGAAAGTACTACTTTTTTTATCTTAGGAATCGAAAAAGACAGCATAGTTATAAATAATGCCTGTCGGCTGTAGCAGTAGCACTATGCTTTTGCTTTTCATAAAGAAGTAAACAAAGGATGAAAGATGGGACACCTACTTTAATTAATAGTGCATATATATATACATAAATAATTAAAAACATGTCTACAGTAAAAAAGAGTTGTGCTCAAGGGAACACACATTATAACCTGAATAATAAAAATTTGGTAAAATCACACCTTATTTTTTTATATTTATGTTAACTTTATCTCTTAGTTATTCCCTTTTTATAATTTTAATTATTAATTCTTTTTTTACTCTTCGGTTATTCTTTTTTTTTTTTTAATTATTACTTTAGTTGATTATAACACTTAGTGTTTTTCTATTATCTCATCGTCACATTATCATTTTACCTCGCGTAGGTCCAACCAGTAAAAAAGAGAGGTATAATTTATAGTTTTAGCAAATACTTGGTTAGTATAATTTATTACAAAATTTTCTACTTATTTATGCACCAAATTTTTTAAAGTTATAATTAATCAATAATATTGAAAAGTACTTGAATTTTTTCAAACACTAAACATGTAATTCTAAATATAGACTCAATTACAATCCGTCATGTGTCCATATACGATATGGACACGCAAAGGCTCAAAACATGCTATAAATGCAATAAACATTATTACTACAAAGTCACTCATGTGTTAATGACTCCGAATATTATTCAGTTTTACACTTGTAATAATAATCAACAACATAACTATCTACTAATGATCTTTAAAAGTTAAATTAACATCCATTATTCCAACTCTATAAGGACTACAATTAACACTAAAAGTTACTCTAGTAAACTCTAGACTCCTAATATGCTTCAGAACAATTTCATATTATTAAAATCTCTCATTTCCATTAATCATATGTTTTCTAAGCATTACTTGGAGGAATTTCAATAATACGATATTCCTAGTCCACTAACTAAAAGTGACTAACGTTACATCTTACACAATCATTATCTATATCTGGAAAAAAAAAAAAAAAAGACAAAAGTGAGTCGGAGCCTAATACGATACTACCACAAGCACACACGAGTAAACACACACAAATGAGTTACATAGAATCCTAATTCTAATGCAGCAAGCAACCGATTATTATCTTAAATTCAAGTCCAGCAATCAACATAAGGATAACTAAATATCCCAACAACACACTTTATATCTAATACATATATATGATGTTGGGTATTCCCTAACATCCAAGAGTCCATGAGTCAAATCCTAAATCTACCTATAATACACACTACAAAAATTTTGATTTATAGTAAGGATTATTAGTCCCTTCAAGAAAGGAATAAATCCTTGCCAAAAGTTATATCAAGAATATAAAATTTGTTTCCAATTCTTGGTGCTATTAAATTCTGTTACGACCCAAAAGAGAATAAACAAGGCAACCCACTTGGATAAAGGATTTTGTAACTAAATAGTTACTTAGTACTTAGATTACACTTTCTGTTTTTAGGGTTTCCAATTTGGAAACACACATACATGTAACTAAATTGACAGATCAGCAACAGATAACAAATTGACAGATCAGCAATAGATAGCTGTCAAAATAACAATTGTATACAGCAATAAAAGGAAAATCGAAAGAGGAAAAACTCATCCTTATTTCCGAAATTCCAGTGTCTCTTCTTTCTTTCTCATAGGAGTTAACCTTACTCGAAAAGGTACCTAGCAAGAAACACGAAACAGAGTTGTTATACTCATTCACATCAAAGATAAATTGTAAAAACTAGGGTTTCAAGAACTTACGCATATCAGAGAGAAAGAAGAGAGGTTGATTGTGAAAGATTAGGGTTAGTCGGAGTGTTTAGCGTTAAGAGAGGAAAGCAGAGCAATTGGACCGGGCCTTTGGGTCCAACATTTGGTGCTCTCGTTTTTCTTGTTCTGTCCAAGTTCTGAGTTCATCATGGCGAGTACTCGAGCACAGGAAGAGTTTATCAAACTACAATCCTTGGTTTATTCGTTAGCAGATACCATGAATAAAATGCAAGTGCAAATGACAGAGTCGATTCAAGCAAATAAGACAGTTCAAGATTCGGTCAGTTCTTTACAACATCACATGCAGAACTCGATTCAACAGATGAATGACAAATTGGATACATTTAGGAATCAGACCGAGGGTTTTCCACAATCAAATTCGTTTCAGACAGTCCTCGTTCATCATCTTCCTTAGCAGACACGTTACTAAAAGGGATCAAGTTAGAGATACCTCGATTTAATGGTGAGGACCCATTGGGATGGATCTACAAGACTGAGAAATTCTTTACCTTTCATAATATTCCAGTGGAGCAGCGTTTAGAAATTGCTTCTTTTGCATTGAGGATGATGGCCTGCAATGGTTACAATGGATGGAAGCAAACAAACAGATCACAACTTGGAATTCTTTCTTACAATCATTGAAAGTTAGATTCGGACCATCTGAATATGAAGATGTTCAAGGGACTTTGGCTAAATTGGTGCAAGTTTCCACTGTTCAACATTATCAGAAACAATTTGAGGCTCTTTCTAACAGAGTTAGAGGTATTCCTGAATCATTTTTAATGAGTTGCTTTATTTCGGGCTTAAAATCTCATATTAGAAGAGAAGTACAGATTGCTAGCCTTCAGATTTAGCACATGCTATATGGTTAGCAAAAATGCATGAATCTAAATTCCATGATTCATATTTTGTCCAAAAATGTCTTCTTCATCTTCTCTACATATTCCAAACCCCTTCAATTTTCAAAACCATACACACAACCTACCACAACTAGTTCACAGTCATCTACTGGGAATTCCAAACCACCATTATTACCTAACCCCCTGTTTCATCTCTTCCCATAAAAAAATTAACTCCTTCTGAAATGTTAGTTCGACGTGAGAAAGGCCTTTGTTATAATTGTGATGAAAAGTTCCATAGGGGACATCAATGTAAAGCCAAATTTTTGTTGTTAATAGAGACGAAGACAATAGTAATGAAATGGATATCCAATCGGATGAATTACTTATATTACTGATGAGGGTACTATCAGTTTTCATGCCTTGGCTGGTTGCAAGTTCCAAAAACATTAAAATTTCAAGGTTGTATTAAAAATCATGATATTTCTATTCTGATTGATTCGGGCAGTACTCATAATTTTTTACAAAGTAGAATTGCAAAATATTTGGGTTTAGTGATTGAACCCTCTCCACATTTTCATGTTCTCGTGGGAAATGGGGATAAATTGCAATGTGAGGGAATGTGTAGAAATGTTCTCATTCAGATTCAAGGATTGGATTTTTTCACTACATTTTACATCCTACCTATTCAAGGGGCTGAGGCAGTATTAGGAGTACAGTGGTTGAAAGAATTGGGACCTGTCACAGTTGATTATGGAAGTTTGACAATGCAATTTGTTATGAATGGAGTTCAAGTCCAGCTATCTGGAGATGTGGGCACTCAAATGCAACCTATCACTCATCATCAGTTTCAAAGATTATTAGCAACTGATGCGGTTGCTTTTTGTTTGCAATTGAAGGCTCAGGGTTCAGACCAATCTTCAGAGAATACCACCTGCAATGCGGCTATTCAGCACACATTGGGCAGATTTTCTCAAATTTTTGAGACACCCTCATCCTTGCCTCCTTTGAGAGATGTCCAACATAGGATACATTTGACAAATGAAGCTCAACCAGTCAATGTTAAGCCTTATCGTTACCCACATTTCCAGAAATCTGAAATAGAGCGACAGGTAGCTGATATGTTGAGTCAAGGTGTCATTCAACATAGTACCAGTCCATATTCTTCACCAGTCTTGTTGGTTAAGAAGAAAGATGGAAGCTGGCGATTCTGTATTGATTACAGAGCATTAAACAAAGTCACAATCAAGGATCAGTTTCCTATTCCAACTATTGATGAATTGTTGGATGAATTACATGGGGCTTCTGTATTTTCTAAGCTGGATTTACGTTCAGGATATCATCAAATTAGGATGCATCCATCAGACATTGAAAAGACAGCATTTCGAACACATGATGGTCATTATGAGTTTGTTGTCATGCCTTTTGGTTTAAGCAATGCACCTGCTACTTTTCAATCTATAATGAATAGGTTGTTTAAACCATATTTGAGGCGATTTGTTATTGTTTTTTTTTATGATATACTTGTATACAGCACATCTATGGATGCGCATGTGGAACATTTGAGTGTGGTTTTACAGATTTTGTTGGAAATCATTTTTATCTTAAGGATAGTAAGTGTTTTTTGGCCAAGAACAGATTGAGTACTTAGGCCATATTGTGTGCAAAGAGGGCGTTACACCAGAATCTACTAAGGTTGAAGCAGTTATGAAGTGGCCATTACCACTTACTATTAAAGAGTTGAGAGCATTTTTGGGTCTTTCTGGATATTATCGTCGTTTCATTAAGGGCTATGCTATGATAGCTAGTCCATTGACTGATATGTTACAACGAGACCAGTTTCATTGGTCTAATTCAGCTAAGGAGGCTTTCGAAAAACTTAAGAAGGCACTGTGTTCAGCACCAATTCTTAAGCTTCCAGATTTTAATCACAGTTTATTGTGGAGACAGATGCTTCAGGAACTGGTGTAGGAGCTGTATTATTACAAGGTAGTCACCCACTTGCTTATTTTAGCAAGAAACTACCTATACATCTCAGAAAAGCTTCAGCTTATGTTCGTGAATTATATGCTATTGTTCAGGCAGTTAAAAAATGGAGACAGTATTTGTTAGGCAGCCATTTCCTCATTCGGACAGACCATAGGAGTTTGAAGGAAATACTCACCCAGGTGATTCAAACACCTGAGCAGCAGAAGTATCTCTCCAAATTAATGGGATTTGACTATTCCATTGTTTATAAACAAGGAATAGATAATCAAGTAGCTGACTCTCTTTCCAGAAAATTCGATGATAGTTATCTTTATTTTGGAATATCTTCTATTTGTTTTCAGTTTATTGATAAACTGAAACAGGAGTATACAACTTAGAAGAATTCAAAACCTTGTTGTCTGACATGAAGGAGGGGAATGTTCTGAAATGGGACCTTCATTGGTGCAACAATTTGTTGTATTATGGTTCCCGACTGTTTTTAGTACCTCAGAGTTCACTCATTCCAGACTTATTACATGAGTATCATGCATCCCCAGCTTCGGGTCATTTTGGAATTTTGAAAACCTATAAACGCCTTGCTAGTGACTTTTATTGGATAGGCATGAAGCAACAAGTGGAAGACTTTGTTAAGGGCTGTCTCATTTGTCAACAGGTGAAGTACCAAGGCCGTTCTCCTGCTGGTCTATTAAGTCCACTTCCTATTCCAGATAGGATTTGGGAGGATATTAGTCTTGACTTTATTACTTGCCTTCCAAAGTCACAAGGGTTTTCAGTTATATTGGTT